>ML248903.1:0-38592 GCA_005239495.1 Nicotiana undulata
TCCCTTTTGCCGGGGGCGCTACATTCTTGTGATGATTGTAGGTGGTTCTATAGCAGGTACTTCGGCCCACCAACAGTAGTGCCTCATCTGCGTCCCATCGGCTGTTTTGGTGAGCCCCTTTCCTCTCGGGGCCCTGTGTGGTTCATGCCACCTCTTCTTCCGGATTTTGTATTTTGGTATTTGTGTAAGGTATAGCCGGAGCCTTGTTACCGGCAAGTATGACATAACTCCTTTGTACTCTTAGAGGCTCCGTGGACAGGAAATGTGGGTTATGTACATATGTATTTTGGGAAGTATAACTTGTAGACCAAGTAAAGTAAAATTATAATTGAATAATGTACATTGGAATCACGGGGTAATATGTGGGATGGAAAAAGGAATCCAGGTCCGCTTGACTGGGGCTACCCGGTCGAGCGTCGGTCGTGTCCCTCGGTTTTGGGGCGTGACAAACTTGGTATCTGAGCCTAAGGTTTTAAAAGTGTCCTAGGATGTCTCAGAGCCGTGTCTAGTAGAGCCCTTCTTATCGGTGTGTTGTCGACCACATCTATAATTAGTGGGCTACATGGACATTTAGGAAATTACCATTTTATTGATTATTCTATATCGTGCGGTGAACCGGAAAGTGAAAATATCCTTGCCTAATTCGTGCTTTGTTCCGAAATTTTCAGTAATGGCACCAACGAACAGAGCTCGACTCGGCCTTAAGGCCAATGCCACCCCAAGTGTGGCTATGAATCATGTACCTGATAGTGCGGGTGATAGTGACTCCCCGACCTTGAATCTGCCTGACCCTTCTATTCCGGATCAAAGCATTCATGTTCCTGCGGCGGCGGAGGGTGCTGCAATCCCTCCCGTTGATATTCCGGATCCCTCTACAGTTCCAGCTTCCGGTCCCGGTACGTCCGAGGGAGGCCTTAGAGGAGTTATTCATATGTTGACTCCGTTGGTGGCCGCTCAGGCCCAAAGATATCATGCTACCCCTGCGTCCTCCAGCGGACAGGGAGATTCCGCCGGCTCCAGAGTCAACCATTTTCTGCGGTTGGCCCCTCCAGAGTTCTCAGGTACGGATCCTGAGGTCGATCCATATGATTTTCTTGATGAGATGTACAAGACCCTTCGGGTGATGAAGGCTACAGGGATTGAGGGGGTCGAGTTAGCTTCGTACAGGCTGAGGGGAGCAGCATATTCCTGGTTCGAGATGTGGTAGGGTTCCCGTGGGGAGGGAAGTCTTCCGGCTAGATGGGACGAGTTCGTGGATGCGTTCATGGATCACTTTTTGCCTGCCGAAACTGTGGCAGCCTGTGCTACTGAGTTTGAGGTCCTCAAGCAGGGCAGTATGAGTGTTTGGGAGTACCACATGGAGTTCGTAAGGTTGTCCAAGTATGCTCCTCAGTTAGGGTCGACCATGGGTGCTCGAGTTCGACGATTTGTTCAGGGTCTCAGTCCTTTGGTTGCGGATGAGGCTGCTAAAATGGCTTTACACTCGGATATGAATTATGGAAAGATCGTGGGGTTCGCCCAGGCAACGAAAGCTAGAAAGTTGAAGATACGGGCAGACAGGGAGAGTAGCAGCAGAGCCCGGTCAGTGGGTCACTCAGGGAGCGCAGTTGCAGGGGGGAGACCAGTTCAGGGGAGAGGGCCATCAGGACCATCCCAGTCTTATGCACAGTCCTCAGCCAGTGCACCACCATCTGTGCACCGTTATCAGCCGAATAGTCATTGGAGACCAGGATCCGACAGCAGGAGACCCCACCAGTCAGGTCGTCCCGGAGGAAGGTTCCAGCAGCAGGGGAGGGCTCCGTGCCCTAAGTGCGGAGGGTTCCATACTGAGGCCTGTTATTTGGATCACCCGATATGCTACAGGTGTGGGGTGAGGGGTCATCTTCATCGGGATTGCCATGCGCCCATCCAGGGCAGGTGTAGGGGATTTGCCCAGTCATCCGGTTCTTTAGCCGCCACATCTTCAGTGCGTCCTCAAGCTCCAGCAGGACGTGGTGTATTTAGGGGTGGGGCTCGTGGTAGAGGTGGACCCAGCCAATTCTATGCTTTGAGAGGTCGCCAAAATGCGGAGGCTTCTCCAGATGTTGTCACAGGTATTCTGAATGTTCAAGCACTTGATTGTTATGCTCTTATTGATCCGGGGTCCTCCTTGTCTTATGTTACCCCATTTATTGCTTCAAGTTTTGGGATAGAACCCGAACAGCTTCATGAGCCGTTCTCTGTATCGACCCCGGTTGGTGATTCTATTACAGCAACGCGAGTCTATAAGAATTGTGTTTTCACGGTATGTGGTCACGTTACCACGGCCGATATTATTGAGCTTGGGATGGTAGATTTTGATATTATTATGGAAATGGACTCGCTTTATTCGTGCTTTGCTAAACTCGACTGCCGAACGAGAGTCATGAGACTCGAGTTTCCCAATGAGCCGGTTATTAAGTGGAAGGGGAATGGCGTGGTGCCGAAGGGTAGGTTTATTTCCTATCTTAAGGCTTCGAAGATTATTAAGAAGGGATGTATCTATCATTTGGTCCGGGTCGCGGACACCGCTTCAGAAGTGTCGGCCCCCGAGTTCATGCAAGTCGTGAATAAGTTTCTTGAAGTGTTTTCGGACGAGCTTCCAGGGATTCCACCAGATAGGGAGATTAACCTATATCTATTCCACCATACAGAATGGCGCCAGCAGAGTTGAGGGAGTTAAAGGAGCAGTTGAAGGATTTATTAGAAAAAGGGTTCATTCGGCCGAGTGTGTCGCCGTGGGGCGCTCCGGTTCTTTTCGCCAGAAAGAAGGATGGGTCGCTTCGGATATGTGTCAATTATTGGCATCTCAACAAAGTCACTATCAAAAACAAGTATCCATTGCCTCGGATAGATGATTTGTTTGATCAATTTCAAGGTGAAAGGTTCTTCTCCAAAATTGATTTACGGTCTGGGTATCATCAGTTAAAGATCAGAGAGTAGGATATTACTAAGACCGCCTTCAGGACTCGTTATAGTCATTTTGAATTTTTGGTAATGTCCTTTGGGCTGACCAATGCTCCAGCAGCTTTCATGGATCTTATGAATCGAGTTTTCAAGCCATTTCTAGACTCCTTCGTGATTGTTTTTATTGATGCCATCCTTGTCTACTCGTGGAGTCGGGAAGATCATGCTAATCACCTCAAGGCAGTCCTGCAGACTCTTCATCATCACAAGTTGTATGCTAAATTTTCGAAATGTGAGTTTTGGCTAGAATCAGTCGCGTTTCTGGGTCATGTTGTTTCTAGAGAAGGGATTCAGGTTGATCCCCAGAAGATCGCGGCGGTGAAAGATTGGCCTAGACCAATGACCCCGACAGAGATTCGCAGTTTCTTGGGTCTAGTTGGGTATTATCGGAGGTTTGTGGAGGGATTCTCTACCCTCGCCTCCCCATTGACTAAATTGACGCAGAAAGCGGTGAAGTTCCAGTGGTCCGACGCTTGTGAGAAAAGTTTTCAGGAATTGAAGTCGAGATTGACTTCGGCACCGGTATTGACCTTGCCAGAAGGTATAGAGGGATTTGTGGTTTATTGCGATGCTTCAAGGGTTGGTTTGGGGTATGTGTTGATGCAACATGGGAAGGTATGCTTCAAGGCAACTCAAGAATCACGAGAAGAATTATCCGACGCATGATTTGGAGCTTGCGGCAGTCGTGTTTGCATTGAAAATCTGGCGGCATTATCTTTATGGAGTCCATGTGGACGTGTTCTCAGATCACAAGAGTCTCCAATATTTGTTCAAGCAAAATGAGTTAAATTTGAGGCAGCGGCGGTGGTTAGAATTGCTTAAAGATTATGATATGAATATTTTGTATCATCCAGGGAAGGCGAAATGTAGTGGCCGATGCTCTCAGTCGGAAGTCTATGGGTAGCTTGGCTCATTTGGAGGTAGATAGGAGGCCTTTGACTCGGGAGGTTTACCAATTGGCCAGTCTGGGGGTTAGTCTCTCGACCTCAGACAAAGGGAATGTCGTGGTGCATAATGGGGCAGAATCGTCACTTGTAGCGGAAGTCAAGGAAAAGCAGTTTATTGATCCATCATTGGCGCAGTTGAGGGAGGCAGTTTTGAATGGCCAGAATTCAGCATTTTCACTCGGCAGCAATGATGGTGTATTGCGATGTCAGGGTTGTCCCCGATGTGGATGGTCTTCAGGAAAGGGTAATGGCGGAGGCACACAATTTCAGGTATTTCGTGCATCCAGGTTCTACGAAAATGTATCATGATCTCCGGGAAATTTATTGGTGGAGCGGTATGAAGAGGGATGTGGCGGACCTTGTATCCAAATGTTCAAATTGTCAACAGGTGAAGGCCGAGCATCAGAGGCCCAGTGGATTAACCCAGCTTGTGGAAATGGGAGATGATTAATATGGATTTCGTGGTAGGGTTACCTTGCACTCGACGCAGGTTCGACTCAATTTGGGTGATAGTGGATCGACTCACCAAATCAGCCCACTTTTTGCCAGTCAAGTCCACCGACACAGCGGAACGATATGCTCAATTGTAAATCAAGGAGATAGTTAGACTTCATGTCACTCCAGTTTCTATTATCTCTGATCGGGGGGCCCAGTTCACAGCTCATTTTTGGAGGAAATTTCAGCAAGGTTTGGGTACTCAGGTAAATCTCAGCACGACTTTCCATCCACAGACTGACGGTCAGGCAGAGCGGACTATTCAGGCGCTTGAAGATATGCTACAGTCTTGTGTTTTAGACTTCAAGGGTAATTGGGATGATCATTTGCCGCTTGTCGAGTTTGCTTATAATAACAGCTTCCATGCTAGTATCTGAATGGCCCCGTTTGAGGCATTGTACGGAAGGAGGTGTAGATCTCCGATCGGATGGTTCGAGGTTGGTGAAGCAGAATTGTTAGGACCAGATCTTGTGCACCAAGCTATGGAGAAAGTTAGAGTCATTCAGGAAAGGATGAAAGCTGCTCAGAGTCGCCAGAAATCTTACGCCGATGTTCGCTGGAGAGAATTAGAATTCCAAGTAGATGATTGGGTGTTCTTAAAGATGTCTCCCATGAAAAGAGTGATGCGGTTTGGGAAGAAAGGGAAATTGAGCCCCAAGTACATCGGGCCGTATCGGATTGCTCAAAGGATAGGGCAAGTAGCTTATAGGTTGGAATTGCCCCCTGAGTTGTCATTAGTACACCCGGTGTTCCATGTGTCCATGTTGAAGAAGGTAATTGGAGATCCATCCATCATCGTGCCAGTCGAAACCATTGAGGTAAATGAAGAGCTATCATATGAAGAGGTTCAAGTTGCTATTCTTGATAGGCAAGTCCATAAATTGAGAAATAAGGAAATTGCTTCAGTCAAAGTGTTGTGGCGAAGTCAGCAAGTCGAAGAAGCTACATGGGAAGCGGAGAAGGAAATGAAAGAAAAGTACCCCCACTTGTTTGAATGAGTCTAGTGGTGAATTGTGCGTGTTCCTATTCCTAGGCAATTGTAAGTTGTGGTTAATGTTGCATAAGAAGGGACCCTATCTTGTTTTCCCCTAGAATGCCTTGTTTTTGTAACTTTTCTATGTATACCACAATTGTTTGTGCTGTCCTTACTTGAAAAATATGTGACCCCTTTAAAGCAAATAAAAGTTTTGTGAAACAAATGTGCTAAGTAAGTGATTAATGGTAGTGTAGGTTGGTAATGGTTAATTGAATTGTCTATGATCTATTGAGGTGATTGAACTGTATGTGGTGCACTGAAATGGCCCAAAGGTTATGTGCAAATATGTCACACTGATTGAATCATGTGCAATTGTGAGGTAAGGAGAATGAGTTATGTGTAGTTGATAAAGTGACCAAATACTTGTAAATTGTTGAGGTAACAACTTGGCGTGTGAGCTATTGAATGGTTAAAACTGTGTAATGATGCTTGGAAATGTATTTCGGGGGCTCTTTGACAGGTAGATGGGTCTAAATACAAAGGAGACTCTGGCGAAAGTTTCTGAAAATATTGGAGTTAGTGTAAATCTGGAAGTTTGCATATCATGTTTTCAAAACCAAACGATTTCCAAAATCCTCATTCGAGGACGAATGATTTTTAAGGGGGGGGGGGGGAGAATGTAAATACACGTAAAATTTCTTGTTTAAAATAATGCCGAATAAGTCCTCGAGTTGTTATGACTGTAGAAATTCTTAAAACAGACCCTGATTGTGTAAAAGTACCCCGAAATTCGAAAGATAAAATTTTCCAGAAATTATGCTGTTATGCGACGCACTATGCGATCGCATAACGTGTATGCGGACCAGATAATGGTCCCATACTTGAGCAGACTTCAGCCCAAATTAAGGACAACTATGCGGTCTAGAATGTGATCGTATTCTGGTTATGGGGACCGCATAGTTGTCGCATTCTTGCCCATTGGTTTTGGTGAGGGAGGTTATGCGACGCACTATGCGATCGCATAACGTCAATGCGTACCGCATAGTGGTTGCATACCTGCTCAGTGTGTTTTTAGTTTTGGCCCATCTTGAGGGCCATTCTACGACCGGTTTGCGGACCCCATGTCAGGAATGCGATCGCATTCATGTCCGCATTCCGTGTCGGGGCTCCTAATTTCTAATTTTAAAACCCGACCCCATGTTCAATAAAACACCCTCCCCTTCATTTTAAACCATTTTCTGACTAAGAATAGAGAGAGAAAAAGAGAGTTCTTGAGAGAAAGGAGTTTCAACATCATCCATTTGGTTTTCCAAAATCACTCAAGCCAGGGAATTTTCGAGTCATTGTCTTCTTCACTTAAAGAGGTAAGTCCCCACCCCATTTCCCTTAAATTTCTAGACTTTGGTTAATAAGTAGAACTCCCCTAAAGGAGTTCTTGAAGATAAAAGAGACGAACCTTGCATACACGTCCATTAATTGTCGCAATCTAGTAAAAGGAAGTGGGTTAGGGTTAATATTCACAAATAAGGGGTTAGAAATCTAAGGGGTCATATAGCAATCGATAAAATGCCTAAGCAAGTTCGAATGGTGTTCATGATTCCCAATTCTAAGATGAATGTGTTGCATTATGAACTAGATTGACGTTGCTTGACGGTCCAGTGATTTGTGATAGAAATTAAAAAGGGGAAATTCGACACAAGGTATGTATGGCTAACTTTAATCTTTGTAAAACTCGCTTTGTGGTCCGAGTATATGGTATGTGTATTGGTGTGAATATGTGAAAATGGTTATTCAAATTGTGTTGAAGCGTGAAGTGTATTCCTTGTCTGTCTTTAGTTGATCACCACACTACCATGCTATGTGAAGTGATGCTAGTAGGTTAATGAATCCAAGAGTATGAATGTATGTGCTAAAGGTTGTGTAACAAGTAACGGAAAGGAGTTGTGGTGTGATGTAATTGAACTAAACGGTTGTGGCAATATCGTATATGATTCACTGTTTGGTAAGGTTTATTGTAGCACGATTTATGTTTTTATACGTATTGTGGCTTGTAAAGAAGCTATATTCCTATTGCTGAAATTTTCTGTGATTGAATTGTGAACTGTCATTGTTGATATGAGATATGATTGTCTGGTGGGATCGGGTTGCGCGCCACAACAGGAGGGATAAAGGTTATATTTGAGAAGTGATAAGGGTGAGATGTGATTGTCCAGTGGGATCGGGTTGCACGCCGCAACAGAAACATAAGAAAGGATTGTTATTGTTAGGTAGGATCAAGTTGCGCGCCGCAACAGAAGAAATAAGGGTGGAATTGTGATTGTGATTTTGATGAAGTGAGAATTGTGGAACTTCCATTGTGTTTCTTTCTATATCTTTGTACAGTGATTGTGTGACTCTATGTCTGTCTCTTGCCTGTGCATTGTTGAGTTTACTTAGAGTAAAGTTTGTTCATACATACCAGTACAATTCAAATGTACTGACGTCCCTTTTGCCGGGGGCGCTACATTCTTGTGATGATTGTAGGTGGTTCTATAGCAGGTACTCTGGCCCACCAACAGTAGTGCCTCCTCTACGTCCCATCAGCTGTTTTGGTGAGCCCCTTTCCTCTCGGGGCGTTGTGTGGTTCATGCCACCTCTTCTTCCGGATTTTTTATTTTGGTATTTGTGTAGGGTATAGCCGGAGCCTTGTTACCAGCAAGTATTATATAAATCATTTGTACTCTTAGAGGCTCCGTAGACAGGAAATGTGGGTTATGTACATATGTATTTTGGGCAGTATAACTTGTAGACCACGTAAAGTAAAATTATAATTGAATAATGTACATTGGAATCACGGGGTAATACGTGGATGGAAAAAGGAATCCAGGTCCGCTTGACTGGGGCTACCCGGTCGAGCGCCGGTCGTGTCCCTCGGTTTTGGGGCGTGATAGTGTTCCCTGTGAGATTTTCACGGATCACCGTAGTTTGCAGCACTTGTTCGGGTAGAAGGACCTCAATTTGTGCCAGCGGAGATGGTTGGATTTACTAAAGGACTACGACATCACAATATTATACCACCCGAGGAAGGCCAATGTGGTGTCCGACACCTTGAGTCATCGGGCGGAGATTTTGGGGTGTTTGGAATACCTTCCTGCAGTTGAGAGGCCCTTAGACTTGGTTGTTCAGTCCTTAGCTAGTCAGTTTATGAGATTGAATCTTTCAGAGCCTTGCCGGGTATTAGCGTGTGTGGTTGCTCGATCTTCTATTTATGACCGCATTCGAGAGAGCCAGTATGATGATCCCCACCTTCTGGTTCTTCAGGACAGGGTTCGACGAGGTGATGCTAGGGATGTGACTATAGGAGATGACGGTGTGATGAGGATGCAGGGTCTGATCTATGTGCCCAATGTGCATGGGCTTCGGGAGTTTGTTCTTGAGGAGGCCCATAGCTCGCGGTATTCCATTCATTGGGTACCGCGAAGATGTACCAGGATCTGAGATAGTACTATTGGTGGAGAAAGATGAAAAAGGATATAGTGGAGTTTGTGGCCAAGTGTCTCAACTGTCAGCAAGTCAAATATGAGCATCAGAGGCCAGGAGGGCTACTTCAGCAGATTGAGCTTTCAGACTGGAAGTGGGAGCGGATCACCATAGACTTTGTGGTTGGACTTCCTTGGACTTTGAGAAAGTTTGATGCTATTTGGGTGATCGTGGACCGGCTGACCAAATCAGCCCATTTATTTCCGGTATTGACTACATATTCCTCCGAGATGTTGACGGAGATTTATATCAGGGAGATTGTCCGTGTCCACGGTATCCTAGTATCTATCATTTCAGACAGAGGTACACAATTCACTTCACGGTTTTGGAGAGCCGTTCAGCAGGAGCTAGGCACCAGGGTAGAGTTGAGTACGGCATTTCATCCTCAGACAGACGGGCAGTCCGAGCGCACGATTCAGATTCTTGAGGATATGCTTCATTCCTGTGTGATGGATTTGGAGGGTCATGAGACCGATACTTTCCACTTGCAGAGTTTGCTTATAATAACAGTTACCAGTCCAGGATTTAGATGGCACCGTATGAGGCATTGTATGGTAGACGGTCCTGGTGTCCAGTGGGATGGTTTGAGCCGGGCGAGGCCTGATTTTTAGGTACATATTTTGTTCAGGATTCCCTGGACAAGGTGAAGGTGATTTAGGAGAGACTTCACACAGCTCAGTCCAGGCAGAAGAGTTATGCAGATCGGAAGGTTCGTGATTTGGCATTTATGGCTGGTGACCAAGTTTTTCTTCGGGTACCGCCTATGAATGGCGTCATAAGGTTGGGGAAGAAGGGTAAGCTGAGTCCGAGATTTATTGGCCCTTTTGAGGTGTTGCGGTGTGTTAGGGAGGTTGCCTATGAGCTTGCCTTGGCTCCCAGCCTATCAAGAGTTCACCCGGTATTCCACGTCTCTATGCTCCGGAAGTATCACGATGACCTGACTTATGTTTTGGATTTTGGTTAAGTCCAATTGGACAAGGATTTATCATATGTTGAGGAGCCAGTAGCTATATTGGATAGCTTTAGTAAAGGTTTGATGGAGAGGTCAGCCGATCGAGGAAGCGACTTGGGAGGCCGAGCAGGATATGCGCAGTCAGTACCCTCATCTTTTCACAGCTTCAGGTATGTCTCCATACTCGTTCGAGGATGAACGATTTTCTTAAAAGGGGGAGAATGTAACAACCTAGTCGGTCGTTTTGAGAGATAGTGCTCCGATCCCCTAATAACTTCTTTTTCCAAGTCTAACTCTGCTTTTGGGACTTGTCGAAATGTTTAGTTTTGAATTTCGGAGAGTTTTTGAAACATAGTCCTTATATGTGAGTTTAAGCTTTAGAAATCGGGCCGTAGTTGGAACTGTGTGAAGACGGATCCGAAATGAAATTTCGTCAACTCCGTCAGCTTCCGTTAGGAGCATGTTCGGAATGTGTTTTCAAGGCCTATAGTAGATTTAGTCTTGAATTGGCAAAAGTTAGAATTTCTACAATTTCGGCCAATAGGTGAAATTTTTATATCGGGCTCGGAATGGGATTCTGGAAGTGGCATCAGGTCTGTAGTGTCATTTATGACCTGTGTGTAAAATTTGAGGTCATTCGGACTAGTTTTGACGTGTTTCGGCATCAGTTGTGGATTTTGGAAATTTCATAAGTTCTTAGGCTTGAATCCATGCATAATTGGTGATTTTGATGTTAGGTGATGTGTTTTGAAGGCTCGACTAAGTTTGGATAAGGTATTAGGACTGGTTGGTAGGCTTGGTTGAGGTCTCGGGGGCCTCGGGGATGTTTCAGATGCTCAACGGGATGAATTTGGACTTAGGAAACCAGCTGAAGCACTGCTGGTTCTGGTGTCTCGCACCTGCGGATGGGGAGTCGCATGTGCAGACACGCAGGTGCGGGAAGGGGCTTTGCAGGTGCGGTCTTGGCCAAGGTCAGCCAGTGCTCGCAGGTGCGGTCTGGGTTCCGCAGGTGCGGAGCTGCAGATGCAGCCCAGTGACCGCAGGTGCGGCCCCAGCCCTGTTAGTGAGTTTTCGCACCTGAGATGGGTTTTCCACAGGTGCGGTCCAAGAGTCGCAGGTGCGGAATTCCTGGGCTAATTATACAAAATCCGAGTGTTTGAAATTCATTTTTTTCAAAAACGATTTGGAGCTCGGAATTTGACGATTTTCAGTGGGTTTTGAGGAGAAGCTTCATAGGTAACGATTTTTAACCTTAATTCACTTGTATACCATTAACCCATAGCAATTTCTTCAATCTAATCAATTAAATTGGGTGGAAAATCATGAAAATGGGAGGAAGCTCCCCAAGTAGAAATATGAGGATTTTAGGGGATTTTGACGTCGGATTTTGATGATTCTTGTTTGAGTGAGTTCGTGAGTGAATGGGTGTTCTAAATTTGTAACTTTCACTCATTTTCGAGACGTGGGCCCGGGGGACTTTTTGGGTAATTTCCCTAATTTCGTGTATTAGCTTCGAACTAATTAGCTATATTGATTCCTTAAAGTGATATTTACATTATGCAATTGAATTGAATAGATTTGAGCCATTCTGAGTCTGGTACTCCTGGCAAGAGCGTGGTTTTGAGTTGAGTTGAGCAGTCGAGGTAAGTGGCTTTCCTAACTCTGTGTTGGTGACTTCCCCTTAGGTTATTTTGATCCTATTTGTTATATGGGCGCCGTGTACGTGAGGTGACGAGTACGTACACAAGCCATTGTTCCTTAAATTCCATTTTTCCTATCCATGCCATAAATCATTTTACTCCTATTTCACTGTTTAATGTGCTACCTGTGTAGTTTAGATTAGGAAGAAGCATGCCAGTCTGTTTTACCTAAATTCTCTATTTTATACAATGTGTACCATGTTAGTCTTTATCTTGCTCTTGTGTGTGATTCTTTTCCTGAGCTGTTTAAATATACCGTATCGGCATTCATTCACATTGCATATTTAAATTGGGACTACAGACATATTCCGGAAGCTTTCCCCATGTACTGCATATTTAAGTTGGGACTACGGACGTATTTCAGGAGCTTTTCCCCTGTACTGCATATTTAAATTGGGACTACGGACGTATCCCGGGAGCTTTCCCCCTGTAATGCATCTTTACATTTGGAACTACGAGACGTATCCCGAGAGATTCCATCGTGTGATATTTTGTGCTGAGCCAAGGGCTCCCTATTGTTGTTTTACTTTCAGATTATTCATTTCTACTACTTACCTCAGCTTTTATATCCGTCAGTACAATTTTAAACTGTTTTACTTATAAGAGAATTAGTAGAGCCTTAACCTGATCTCGTTACTACTTGACTGGGATTAGGCTTGGCACTTACTGGGTACCAATTGTGGTGTACTCATGCCCTTTCCTGCACATATTCGTGTGCAGATCTAGGTACTAGCACTCCATTTCGTGGCCAGGGGTCCGAGCAGCTGCTTCTGGGGGACCGAAAGGTAATTCTGCCGTGTCCGCAGAATCCTTCGAGTCACCTTCAAATATCTATGTGTATAACTATCTCAATAATTAATCTTAGAAGTCCTCAACATCAATAATTTAACTTAAAATTTGTTCCAAGTTTATAATTACATAATTTCAGTTTCACGGACAAGAACCTTAGAAATCCAAATAATCTTGAAGTATACAACTAACAATATATTAGCAGGTAACTAATAATCTACTATTTAAATAAACACAAAATCAAAGTGCAATAATAAACAAAAAAAGGACATTAAAAATAAATAAATAAATAAATAAAGTAAGCTAGTAAGATATTCTACATGAAAGCTAGCTAATAAACTCACTCATATTTAGGTAAATGTATCATGTATTAAAATTAAGGAATCTCATAAATTATCTTGTTAATTTTATGCCCTTTATTGATTTGTGCTCAACAATTTTCACTATTATAATAGTGCATTTAAAATTTTTGAAAGTTAAAAGTATAATATTGAATAATATTATTAGTGCAATAGCCTTAAATATTTTTTTAAAAAAGTGAATAATCGATGCTATTGTCCAAGAACTCGTACATCTTCTTTCTTAAATATTTTACTTCTCCTTTTATTTTACTTTTTATCATTTATATATAGTTTATGTGTAAGACTTATACAAATTCCGAAATGAAAAAATAATTAAATAATAACTTTCGTCATGGTTCAAATAAGAAACATATTAATAAGTAAATTTTAATTAATTTTAACCTCTAAAATTTTAGAAATAATAACTAAATAACTATTAAATGAAGTGTTTCTTATAATATTTAACATAAATTGAGGGACTTCGAAATATATACATTTGTGTGATTAAGATCAAGTTTGAAATAAAAAGAGAAGGCATTAATTTTAAATTTTAGTCCTTTATTGTAGGTAAATATTATTTCCTAAATAGTATTCTATTCAGTTTAAGAAACTCACGTTTTCTTGTTAATTAATATGTTATGATGGTCAAAGGCTAAAAATAAGGATTGTTACTTAGTTTAATAAGATAATATTTAATAACCAGAATTTTGGGTGATTTAAATACCCTAGATATTAGGAAAGTAACTTAAATTACAATTATGTCCAATGTAAAATTTATTTTAAGAGGGTGAAAATGTCACGACCCAAATTTTCCAACCTTAAGGATCGTGATGGCGCCTAACACCATTGTAACGACCCGGTATGTCGTTACGTAAAACATGCATGATGATTGTTGTTATTGACTTGATATAGATTGGTTATATTGTATTTGATGTATTAGAGTTGATAGGCTTGAAATCGAATGGTTGTAGTGAGAGTTCACTCAATTAGCCTTTAAAAATAGCCTTAAAATGAGAAAAGTCAACTAAGGGTTGACTTATTGGTAAACGACCTCGGAATGCAAATTTTATGGCTCGGATAGCTTCGTTAGGTGATTTGGGACTTATGAGTGTTTAGAATAATTTTATGAGGTCCAGTGTAGAATTAGGCTTGAATTGGTGAAAGTTAGTTTTTGGCGATTTCCGGTTGGCAGTGGAAAATTGTCTATCGGGGTCAGAATGGAATTCCGACCATTGGAACATGTTCGTAAGGTCATTTTGGACTTGTCTGCAAAATTTCAGGTCAAACGAAGTTGAATTGGATAGTTTCGGCATCATTGGTGAATTTTAGAAATATCAAAGTTCTTAGGCTTAAATCTAGTGAGAATTTTGTGTTTTGATGTTAGTTTTGATGTTTTTAGAGTGAAAATAAAATTGAATGAGGATATGGGATATGTTGGGAAGTTTGGTTGGGGCCCCGAGGGGCTCGGGATTGATTTCGGGTGGTTAACGAGCCTTTTTAGACTTAGAAGAATTGCTGGTTTTCTGGTGTCATGGCAGCAAATTTTTACTCTCTGCGATCGCATAAAGGGAGTCGCGATCGCATAGAGAATTTTGAGAGGGGTCAGGACTTGCTCTCTGCGATCGCATAAAGGGAGTCGCGATCGCATAGAGAATTTTGAGAGGGGTCAGGACTTGCTCTCTGCGATCGCATATATATGCCCGCAATCGTAGAGGACAAGCATGTTAGGCAGTGCGGCCGCGTGAGGTTTCTTGCGATCGCGTAGGTTGTTTGGGGTGCGTGGGGTCTGGAGGTCAGGAGTGCTGTGCGATCGCGTGCCTAAGGCTGCGATCACGGAAGTCAAAGACCATAACACTGTGCGATCGCAGGGCAAAGGCTGCGATCGCGGAGAACAAATAACTGGGCAGTTATATAATTAAACCCTCCGCGACTTAAACCCTTATTTCACCATTTGTGTACGGACAGAGAGCTTTTTGGGCGAATTTTGAAGGAGGAAATCAGTGGGTTGCATAGAGGTAAGTAATTTGATTATTAAAACTCATTTATGGGTGATTATAGACCATAATCCCAGCCTTTAATTCATGAAAAACAGTAGAAAAATAGGATATTGGGGCATGAGATTATGAGACCTTTAAGGGTCGATTTGAGGGGTCAAACGAACTCCGATTTTGGTGTTCTTTATATGTACGGACTCGTGAGAGGACGGAGAACATTTAAGTATAAAAATTTCCGAGTTTCAGGACGCGGGCTGGGGGTCGGGTTTTGACGGGTTTCGGATTTTTGAGTTAAATTTTATATCTTTCGATTGGAAATTGTTCCTTAAGAACATATTGATGATAAAAATCAAAAGTTGGTAGATTTGGAGCCTTCGGAGGTTGATTCGAGAGGCAAGCGCATCGCGGAATAATTTCGGACTAGTTTTGAGGTAAATAATGTCTTTAAATCCTGTCCTGAGGGTATGAAACCCCACACTATGCACCCTTTCACGGGTTTTAAAATAAAAAGGATGGAACTTTGAAGATATTTTTCATAAAAAGGCGACTATTTAGTTACTAAACCGAATTTTAAGCCTATGCTTAATTAGTATTATTTTATCTTGATATGATTTGGGCTGTAAGCCATGTTTGGGGCCTAGTGCCGATCTGTTTACCCCTTGCGGGATGTGTTTACTATATTTTCCTCACTGGTATGTTATGATTTTTCACTCAGTCTTTTATGTGATATAATTTTGACACTCAGAGTATTTTGATACTACTTCTTGAAAATGAAACACTATTTTTGGGTCGAGAACCCGGTATACTTATGGCCTGAAGGGCAAATTGAGAGTGTCTGACTGAGTGAGGCTGCTGGCCTATACTGAGAGGATGTTATGACATGAGTGAGGCTGCTGGCCTACATTGTGAGGATGATATGATATGAGTGAGGCTGCGGGCCTATATTGTGTGTGATTTATGCCATGATGTGGCTTATTATAGCGCTTGGGCTGTAGGAGCCCCTCCGGAGTCTGTAACACAACCCCCAGTGAGCGCCAGTACCGATTGAGTGATGCCTGATGGGCAGAGTGATTGTGAGGATGCCTGATGGGCAGTGTGATTGTGAGGATGCCTGATGGGCAGAGTGATTGTGAGGTTGCCCGATTGGCAGAGTGATTGTGAGGTTGCCTGATGGTCTGATACTGAAAGAAATTGTTGCGAGAAATGATTATGGCCCGAGGCAAAAATTTATGAAGATTATTACTGAGTTTTCAAATTATGATTTACTTCGTTTTCAAACTGGTTTTCACTGAGAATTTTACTGAGATATATTGATATTGTACTTGTTTTCAAAGGATTTCTGGAAACTGATTTCGAACTTATTATTTGATGAGTACTGCGTGGTGATTTGGTGTTTTACTGGTTTGTGGAATTGTGTACATGTTCTGTGTGTTTAGATTACTTAGACTGCGATTTATTTTCATTACTACTGAGTTGGCGTACTCATAAAGACTCCCTTTGCCTCTGTGCACAAATCTAGGTACTAGCTCGCAGCAGTAGCTGACGCAGGTTCGATAGCAGCATTCACGGGATTTCGAGGTAGCTGTCCAGCGTCCACAACTTCTCCATTTACCTTCCCTATTTAGCTTTAGTATTTGATTCAGAGACATATATTATAGTTTTAGCAGAGTTAGATTTATTTATTCTTAGATGCTCATGACTATTGACTCCAGTTCTTGGGAGGTTTGTTAGACTATTATTGGGACGTTAAGACTTAAATATATTACTCGATGCTATGGTTGCATTGTTATTAAATTGTGAACTGTTATAATTGAAAAAATGCGTAGTAAAGTAATGGTTGGCTAGCCTAGTTCCACGATAGGCGCCATCACGGCCTATTGTTATTTCGGGTCTTCAGGAGACCCTGGCTTAGATATTGACGGTGTGTTCCAGTTTGGCTCAGGCAGTTGCTAGGTCCACTGCTGCCACTGCAGCTCAAGCCGGGGGAGACAATTAGACTCCAGCTGCCCGGACACCTGAGCAGGTTGTACGGGGTATTCAGGCACCAGGAGCAGCCCCAGTTCAGCCGGTTGCTCCAGCTCAGGATTTTGTGGTCGCTGCTATGCCTGTGGATGAGCAGCGCAGGTTGGAGAGGTTTAGCAGACTTAAGCCTCCGACTTTCAGCGGTATAGAGGGTGAGGATGCCCAAGGTTTTTTGGATAAATGCCAGAGGATACTACGTACTGCGGGTATTCTAGAGACCAGTGGGGTCTCGTTTGTTACATTTCAGTTTGCGGGTGCTGCTTTTACTTGGTAAGTGTCATTCGATAGGCGTAGGCTGATTGGTTCAGCACCTCTCACCTGTCAGCAGTTCTTCATGATCTTTTTGGAGAAATATGTTCCTCAGTCCTATAGAGAGGAGCAGCGTAGGCAGTTTGAGCAGCTGCGCCAAGGAGAATTATCAGTCACCCAGTACGAGATGAGGCTTTCTGAGTGAAGTGCTTCAGAAGGTTGGAGAGGTGGCTTATAGACTTGCCTTGCCACCCAGCTTGTCGAGTGTTCATCCGGTGTTTCATGTGTCGATGCTCATAAAATATGTTGGTGACTCGTCTCATGTGTTAGACTTCACCACAGTTCAGCTCCAGAATGATATGTCATATGAAGTTGAGCCAGTAGCTATCTTAGCTCGCGAGGTCAGAAAGTTGAGGTCTAAAGATATAGCGTCAATAAAGGTGCAGTGGAGAGTTCAGCCGGTGGAGGAGGCCACTTGGGAGACCAAGTGGGAGATGCAGAGCAAGTATCCTCACTTTTTTGACACTCCAGGTATGTTTCTAGACTCGTTCGAGGACGAACATTTGTTTAAGAGGGGGAGAATGTAACGACCCGGTCTGTACGTAAAACATGCATTATGATTGTTGTTATTGACTTGATATAGATTGGTTATACTGTATTTGATGTATTACAGTTGATAGGCTTGAAATCGAATGGTTGTAGTGAGAGTTCAGTAATTAGCCTTTAAAAATAGCCTTAAAATGGGAAAAGTCAACTAAGGGTTGACTTATTGGTAAACGACCCCGGAATGCAAATTTTATGGCTCGGATAGCCTCGTTAGGTGATTTGGGACTTAGGAGTGTGTTCAGAATAATTTTATGAGGTCCGGTGTAGAATTAGGCTTGTATTGGCGAAAGTTAGTTTTTGGCGATTTCCGGTCGGCAGTGGAAAATAGGCTATCGGGGTCGGAATGGAATTCCGATCGTTGGAACATGTTCGTAAGGTCATTTTGGACTTGTCCGCAAAATTTCAGGTCAAACGGAGTTGAATTGGATAGTTTCAGCATCATTGGTGAATTTTAGAAATATCAAAGTTCTTAGGCTTGAATCCGGTGAGAATTTTGTGTTTTGATGTTAGTTTTGAATTTTTTGGAGTGCAAATAAGTTTGAATGAGGTTATGGAATATTTTGGGAAGTTTTGTTGGGGATCGGAGGGGCTCGGGATTGAATTCGGGTGGTTAACGAGCCTTTTTAGACTTAGAATAATTGCTGGTTTTCTGGTGTCAATGCAGCAGATTTTTACTCTCTGCGATCGCATAAAGGGAGTCGCGATCGCATAGAGCATTTTGAGAGGGGTCAGGACTTACTCTCTGCGATCGCATATGTATGCCCGCAATCGCAGAGGACAAGCAGGTTAGGCAGTGTGGTCACGTGAGGTTTATTGCGATCGCGTAGGGCGTTTGGGGTGCGTGGGGTCGGGAGGTCAGGAGTGTTGTGCGATCGCGGAGAACAAATAACTGGGCAGTTATATAATTAAAACCTCCGCGACTTAAACCCTTATTTCACCATTTGTGTACGGACAGAGAGTTTTTTGGGCGAATTTTGAAGGAGGAAATCAGTGGGTTGCATAGAGGTAAGTAATTTGATTATTAAAACTCATTTATGGGTGATTATAGACCATAATCCCAGCTTTTAATTCATGAAAAACAGTAGAAAAATAGGATTTTGGGGCATGAGATTATGAGACCTTTAAGGGTCGATTTGAGGGGTCAAACGAACTCCGATTTTGGTGTTCTTATATGTACGGACTCGAGAGAGGACGGAGAACATTTTGGTATAAATATTTTTGAGTTTTTGGGACGCGAGCCCGGGGGTCGGGTTTTGACCGGTTTCGGAGTTTTGAGTTAAATTTGATATCTTTCGATTGGAAATTGTTCCTTAAGCACATATTGATGATAAAAATCTAAACTTGGTAGATTTGGAGCCTTCGGAGGTTGATTCGAAAGGCAAGAGCATCGCTGAATAATTTCAGACTAGTTTTGAGGTAAGTAATGTCTTTAAATCCTGTTCTGAGGGTATGAAACCCCGGACTATGCACCCTTTCACGGGTTTTAAAATAAAAAGGTTGGAACTTTGAAGATATTTTCCGTAAATAGGAGACTATTTAGTTGCTAAACCGACTTTTAAGCCTATGCTTAATTAGTATTATTTTATCTTGATATGATTTGGGATGTAAGCCATGTTTGGGGCCTAGTGCCGATATGTTTACCCCTTGCGGGATGTGTTTACTATATTTTCCTCACTGGTATGTTATGATTTTTCACTCAGTCTTTTATGTGATATAATTTTGACACTCAGAGTATTTTGATACTACTTCTTCAAAATGAAACACTATTTTTGGGTCGAGAACTCGGTATATTTATGGCCTGAAGGGAAAATTGAGAGTGTCTGACTGAGTGAGGCTGCTGGCCTATACTGAGAGGATGTTATGACATGAGTGAGGCTTCTGGATTACATTGTGAGGATGATATGATATGAGTGAGGTTGCGGGCCTATATTGTGTGTGATTTATGCCATGTTGTGGCTTATTATAGCGCTTGGACTGTAGGAGCCCCTCCGAAGTCTGTAACACACCCCTAGTGAGTGCGATACCGATTGAGTGATGCCTGATGGGCAGAGTGATTGTGAGGATGCCTGATGGGCAGAGTGATTGTGAGGATGCATGATGGGCAGAGTGATTGTGAGGTTGCATGATGGGCAGAGTAATTGTGAGGTTGCCTGATGGGCTGATACTGAAAGAAATTGTTGTGAGAAATGATTATGGCCCGAGGGGCAGTTTTATGAAGATTTTTACTGAATTTTCAAACTATGATTTACTTCGTTTTCAAACTGGTTTTCACTGAGAATTTTACTGAGATATACTGATATTGTACTTGTTTTCAAAGGATTTTTTGAAACTGATTTCGAACTTATTATTTGATGAGTATTGCGTGGTGACTTGGTGTTTAATGGTTTGTGGAATTGTGTACATGTTCTGTGTGTTTATATTACTTAGACTGCGATATATTTTCATTACTACTGAGTTGGCGTACTCATAAAGACTCCATGTGCCTCTGTGCACAGATCCAGGTACTAGCTCGCAGCAGTAGCTGACGCAGGTTCGATAGCAGCATTCATGGGATTTCGAGGTAGCTGTCCAGCGTCCACAACTTCTCCATTTCCCTTCCCTATTTAGCTTTAGTATTTGATTCAGAGACATATATTATAGTTTTAGCAGAGTTAAATTTATTTATTCTTAGATGCTCATGACTATTGACTCCAGTTCTTGGGAGGTTTGTTAGACTATTATTGGGACGTTAAGACTTAACTATATTACTTGATGCTATGGTTGCATTCTTGTTATTAAATTGTGAACTTTTATAATTGAACAAATGCGTAGTAAAGTGATGGTTGTCTAGCCTAGTTCCACGATAGGCGCCATCACGGCCTTTTAGGATTTGGGGTCGTGACAACCATACTTGCTAGGCAAGCCAATGTTAGAGTTCGATTAACTACTTTGCATTAATTATTCATTTAGACATAATAAAATAATCTAATGTAAACTGAATCTAATGGTTTTCGATGAATAATTCCAAAGATAAAATAATAACAATTAAATAAATCGAACCACGAAGTAATTATATAAATAACTCTAAGACTACCCCAGGGTCTAGTGTCACAATTCACGAACTTCCAAGATTGCTACAAATAATGGGCTGAAAGAAATAATATAACTGTTTTGAGTAAAATATAAAACAGTCTCTACGAACTAAGAGAAGACTCTCAGGATCTGCGAACGCCAACAAATATACCTCGTATCTCCGAAAAATAGATAGATGCTCTAAATATCTCTACTGCTGACCGGTACCTGGATCTTCACAAAAGAATGTAGTGTAGTATCAGTACAACCGACCATCTACTGAGTAAGTGCCGAGCCTAACCTCGACGAAGTAGTGACGAGGCTACGGCAGGGCATTAACAATATCACCTGTGACAATAATATATGTAGCAAGAAGGAAAACTAAAACAAATAAATAATAACTGCAACAACAATTAAAATAACTCAATCGCCTTTTCCAGGTCTCAGCTATAACCAATTTTCACGAAATTTCTAAATTTCCAAACTTTAACTTTAAATAAAAGTAGTGCAAAAATATGAAAAATAGTAAGGTAAAACATTAAGTTTTCAAATCTTTGTTTTCCTGGAAAAATCAGTAAAACATAAGTGTCCCCTTATTGCTCCTTGTTGCGGCATGAAACCCACTCCCACCTGTCCACCTTATTACTCCTCCCTAAATATATCACCCTTATTGCTCTTGTTGCGGCGTGCAACCCGATTCCACCTGTCCACCCTTATCACTCCTTATTGCGGCGTGAAACCCGCTCCCACCAGACATATCATATCGCTTTATTTTTAAATTTTATAATTCAGGCCAAGTCTTTCACAATATTTTTGTCTCAACATTTATAAATAAGAAAATGTATTTTCTCATAAACTTCATCAATATCCTCTCAACCATGAAACCAACAGGAACATAAATATGTATCTCGTAAAACAATGCCAAACTGTTCAACCTTTATGTATCATAAGGAAACAAAGAATAAACCAATACTTTTTCAAAATAACTACAATAAGACTTAACAACAAAGTAACAAAGCCAAGTAGTCATAGAAACAATAATGAACATAGAACAATTAAGACATGAATCAATTAAATTGGAAACAGGGAAGGGATCATGTTTAACAGACAATTTGGTGGTGCATAGATACTCGTCACCTCACCTATACACCACACACATGCAATTTCACACAGCAATTAAGTTGGGGATTCCTATTTCCTCAAGTCAAAGTTAAACCAAGCACATACCTCAATTTCGCAGGCCACTCACTGCTCAACTATAGCTTTTTCTTTTGAATCTTGCTCTAACTTGCTCAAATCTAATCATAATTAGCTTAACATCATTAATTAATGCTAGAGGAACTAACTTTATTGAAAATTATAATTTTTCCTAAGTTTTCTAAAAAAGTGAAAACCCGATCCTGGGCCCGCTTGGTCTAAACTCGGGGTTCGGACCAAATTATGTTTACCCATTCACCCACGAACCCGAATATACAATTAGTTTTGAAATCCGACCTCAATTCGAGGTAAAGATTCGATTTTTACAAAATTTCCTAATTCTACCCAAACCCTTAATTTTTACCATTAAAATTCTTAGTTTTTGATTTAAAAGTGATGAAAAACAATGAGTAATTGAAAGAGTAAAGTTTATAATTGATTACCAACAACTTGGGGATGATATTTGGTGCAGAAATTCGTTCCTAGGGCTGTGAGGTTCGAACATTTGAAGAAGAAGAAGAAGTCTGCCCGTTTTTAAAAGAGTATTTAAATAGCTACACAAGCCTTCTATGCGTTCGCATAGCTTTAGGGCCCGGCTTCACCGCGTTCGCGATCAGTGGATTACGTTCGCACAGTACAAATGCCAAGCCACACCTCCGGGCCCAGATGCACTGGGCGTTCGTGAGGGCTCACACGCGTTCGCACTGAACAAACAGACCCCCAGCTCAATTTACTCTATGAGTTCGCATCAGTGGCAACGCGAACGCAATGCACAAAATGCTTGTGCACTAACAACAGAAAACCAACAACTTTTCAAGTGTAAAAATCATCCTGTGGCCTATCCGAAACTCACCCGAGCTCTCGGGGCTCTAAACAAAACATGCACGCAAGTCTAGAAACATCATGCGTACTTGCTCGTGTGATCAAATCATGAAAATAACATGTAAAACTATGAATTAAACCTCAAAACTCATCATTTTTCTCAAGAACACTTAAAGTTCATAACTTCTCAACCGGATGTCCGAATCACGTCAAATAAACTCCATTTTTTACCAAATTTCACAGTTAACCTTTAAATACTATAACAAATCTATACCGGGCTCCAGAACCAAATATACGAGTCCGATACCAATTGTTACAAACATTAATTCTTTTCTTTATTTCATAAATATTTCAGCAAAATAATTTCTTTCAAAAATTGATTTCTAAGGCTTGGGACCTCGAAATTCATTTCCGGGCATACGTCCGAGTCTCATATTTTACTGCAGACCTCCCGGGATCATCAAAACACGGATCTATGTCCGTTTACTCAAAATGTTGACCAAAGTGAACTATAATCAATTTTTAACTCTAGAAATTACTATTTCTCATATTTTCACATAAAAGCTTTTCGGTTTCACGACCGGGCTGCGCACACAAATTGAGGTATTTTAAATAAACCTTTTTATGGCTGCCTAGAATGGAGTCTAAATTCATAAAATGACCCCTTGGGTCATCACAAAAAAAGGCGAACGATATTTAGATAAGGACATTAGTGCTTTTTATATAATATAAATATATGAGTTGTACTAAGTGTTTCTTCATCCCTAATACAATTCACGTAGTAAAAAAGATTACATAGTATTTTGAGAATATAAAAGGCAAAGAAAGAGGCGAAGTTAGCAGTTACGACGGCTAAAAATACAGCGATTGCTCGTCTGTACGAGGAACTCGGGGGCAAAGGTAGGGACAAGAAGTTGTACCGGTTGTCCAACGTGAGGGAGAGGAAAGCCCGTGATTTATACGAAGTCAAGTGCATCAAGGACGAGGATGGAAAAGTGTATATGGAAGAGGAACTTATTAGGAGAAGATGGCAGGCATACTTCCATAAACTGTTGAACGAGGAGGGGGATAGACGCATTGTGCTAGGTGAGTTGGAGCACTCCGAGAGTCGGCGAAATTTTGGGTACTGTAGGCGGATTACGGTAGATGAGGTTGAAGGGGCGAAGCGTAAGATGTGCAGGGGCAGAGCGACGGGGCCAGACGAAATTCCAGTGGAATTCTGGAAAAGCGTGGGGCGGGCATGTTTGGAGTAGATCACTGGGATATATAGTGTTATTTTTAAGACGAAGAAGATGCCCGAAGAGTGGAGGTAGAGTACGATGGTTACGCTTTACAAGAACAAGGTTGATATCCAAAAATTGCAACAATTATAGGGGTATCAAGTTGTTTAGTCACACTATGAAAGTTTGGGAGAGGGTGGTGGAGGCCAGGGTTAGAAGGTGCGTGTCTAATTTTGAGAATCGATTTGGATTCACGTCGAGGCGTTCGACTACGGAATCGATTCATCTGGTAAGAAGATTAATGGAGCAGTACAGGAAGGATTTGCATATGGTGTTCATTGACCTTGAGAAAGCGTACGATAAAGTCCCGATGGAGGTCCTGTGGAGGTGTTTTTAGGTTAGCGGAATTTTGGTAGCGTACATTAGGGTGATTAAAGATATGTATGATGATGGTAAGACTCAGGTGAGGACTGTGGGTTGTGACCCAGAGCATTTCCTTGTGGAGATGGGGTTGCACCAGGTATCGACTCTTAGCCCATTTTTATTTGCCTTTGCGATGGATGTACTGTCACGACACATCCAAGGGGAGGTGCCTTGGTGAATACTGTTTGGCGATAGTATATTGTTGATTGACGAGACGTGAAGCGGAGTTAATGCGGGGTTGGAGGTTTGGAGACAGACCTTGGAGTCTAAAGGTTTCAAAATAAGTATAGAACCAAGACAGAATACTTGGAGTGCAAATTCAGTGACGGAACCCATGATGCAAACGTAGAGGTTAATCTTGATGCTCAAGTTATCCCCAAGAGAGTGAGTTTTAAGTATCTCAGGTCTATTATCCAGGGTAACGAGGAGATTGACGAAAATGTCGCACATCGCATCGGAGCAGGATGGATGAAGTGGAGGCTCTCTTCCGGTGTTTTATGTGATAAGAATGTGTCGCCAAGACTTACAGGTAAGTTTTATCGAGTGGTGGTTCGACCGACTATGCTGTATGGGGCTGAGTGTAGGCCAGTCAAGAACTCCCACATGCAGAAGATGAAAGTAGCAGAGATGAGAATGTTGAGATGGATGACGGGTGTACCGGGAGATATAAGATTAAGAATGAAGTTATTCGGGATAGAGTAGAAGTAGCATACGCGGAGGAAAAGATGCGGGAGTCGAGGCTGAGATTGTTCGGACATGTTAAGAGAAGAAGCATTGATGCTCTTGTCAGGAGGTGTGAGAGGTTGTTCATGGGGAGTTTTAGAAGAGGTTGAGGTAGGCCTAAGAAGAATTGGGGAGAGGTGATTAGACAGGACATGCTGTTGCTTCAGCTCACTGAGGACATGACCCTTGATAAGAGGGTGTGGAGGTCGAGGATTAAGGTAGAAGGTTAGTGGGTAGTTTTCAGTTGTTCACCGATAGTCTTAGTAGCATGCATGTCCCCTCATATTCTTAGATTTTGATTACGTTATTGTAATGATCCGGCCGTTCGTTTTGAGAGTTAGCGCCCCGATCCTCTAATAATTGTTTCTCCCATGTCTATTTCTTCTTTTGGGACTTGTCGGAACGTTGAGTGGCGAAATTCGGAGAGTTTTTGAACACATAGTCCTTATATGTGAGTTTAAGATTTAGAAATCGGACCGTAGTTTGGAACTGTATGAAGATGGATCCGGAATGGGATTTCGTCGACTCCGTTAGCCCCGTTGGGTGATTTCTGGGTTAGGAGACCTTTGGGTTTGTGTGAATTCTCACAAGAATAATTAAGTTCTTGATGAAAACAGAGTCTTGAAAACCTTAGATATCGGGGGGGGGGGGGGGGGGGGGGGGGGGGGGGGGGGGGGCAGGAAACATGGAGATTTGAGGGAAGGAGATGTGAAGTGTATCTTAAAAAATTATTTTCCTATAAAATATTTTCCACAATTTTTTTTATTCACCAACCAAACAAAGAAAAATGAGTGATAAAATCATTCATTTCTTAGAAAATTATTTTTCATAGAAAATATTTTCCTTTGTACCAAACACACCTTATAAGTTGATCAAATGAATTATAATTGTCTAGATATAATGTATGGAAGGCGGTACACATTTGAGATATATTTTTTGAACAAACTTGTTAGTACTACATGTCGCGCCCCTTTTTCTCGCGAAATCGGGTTTCGAAATTGACAACTCTTTTAAGAGGGGAGGAATGGTTATTAAAAGAGAGTCACCACCTAGCTGATTAAGGTACGTTGGGGCACTTATTGCAAATGACTCAGATTTACTAGTTGTGTCACCAAAGATCAGGTAAAGGCTCAAATTACCTCGAGGAAAAGGTGTTAGGCACTCCTCGAGGTCAATAACGGTGGGTCCCGGCTGAACTCAAATCACGTGAATTAGTATAATCGAGAAAAGAAGGAATTATAGGAATGGGGGGGGGGGGGTCCTAAATTTTTTAGCCTAATGGATCACCCCGTGTAACATAAATAATACTTCGTAACTCTCTGAGAACGGGGGTGTTACTCATATTATTCAGCGGGCACAAACTATCATCTTCAGCTACCCGTTTACTATCTTTAAGTTATACACCTAAAACGCTCTAATCAATTCTAAATCGTACACTATGCGTGAACTACCCGTCCCTTAGCTATGGTCCGGGAGGCATTTGGACCTCTGTTTTGGATGGTTCTAGACTCAACTTAGGTTGCTCAAAAATGGTAAATCTATGCCACATACAAAAACAAGTTGGATTTTCATATAAAAGCAAATAGGGACTCAGATTAGCCTCCACGCATTAGGCAGAAAATGCATGCAAACAGATTTGACGTATTAACAGTTTTAATAGTTAAGGTTATTAAGTCCTATAGACATGCTCTCTATGTGATTCTGGATTTTAATCGTTCTGGCAGTTTATGTAAAGCAATTCCTAAGTGACTGCGTAGTTGACTACTTATTAGAATTAGAAGCGGTTAAACCTATAGACATGTCATCTAGGTGATTTTTTCAACAGTTGACAGTGATAACAACGAAGGATATTCAGAAGTACTCAATGCATGCTTTCTAGTGACATTTAGCAAAACACTATATGAAGTTCTAGTTTTAGTGTTTAGCACGGATGGTAATTACCCCTATAGACATGAATTCTATCTTTGATGATTGAAACTGCTATTAATTCTTATTGACACGCATACTAATTGAGCAAGTGTGACAATCGATTAAACCAACATGCATGATTTCTAAAGAGGCAGATTTGAATATGCTATAATGTAAATTGAACCTTTAGCTATTTTGTTTCCTATAGGCATGGTGTCTAATCATGTAACAACAAAGTAGGCAGGATATCCACATAACTTATTTGAGCCAAAGCAAACCCTGTAGACAGGTTATCTACAGAGCATATTTGAGCCAAATCAAACCCTACAGGCAGGTTATCTACAGAGCATATTCGAGCCAAAGTAGACCCTACAGGCAGGTTATCTAACATACAATAGCAGAATGTTTTGAATAAAATAAAGCCTGTAGGTAGGTTATCTAACATACAATAGCATAATGTTTTGAATAAAGTAAATCCTATAGGCAGGTTATCTAACATACAATAGCTTAGAGTAAACACCTGTAGGCATGTTATCTACCCATTTCATGCAAACTATCGAAAATAAGCCCATTTTCCCAATTTATTATTACCCAATTGTTATTACAAATAATTATTACAGACCAGAACCGAATGAATGAATTACAAAGTATAAGCTATAGGAAGCCTGCAGCAGGCCCAAATACACCTGGATAGGCCAGGCCTTCAACTCACAATAACTCCAAAAGCCCATGTTCACTGATACATAATGACCAGTAGTGAATGAATCACCTGTACAAGGATAATCATATTAAGCCCAAATCTCTAGTATGTCAGAGTTCCCAAGGGCTTCAAGAACCCCGAGCAGTGTGTCACGACCCAAAATCCATGAGGTCGTGATGGCGCCGAACACCACTGTCAGGCAAGCCAATCATTAATTAATAGAGGTAAATTCCTGTTTTAGCATTTACGAAATTGTTACTTTTCATTTTCGTACATAATAACTAGATAAAAATCCATTTAGTAAAAGCAACAATCCATTTCCCATTCTTTTTTTTGTAAAAGTACAACCTGAATACATCCCAGAACCCGGTGTCACAAGTGCATGAGCAAATTCTAAGAGTTTAAAAAAATACTACAAAGCTTGTCCGAAATACAGATTGGACAAGTAATTCAAAAAATGACAATAAAGTACATGGAGGGAGACTCTGCCGGCTACGGGTCGTCTCCGGGTAGTGTAGCTCGTCTAAGTCTCCAAGTCAACCATATTGCCGTGAAAGTACCTATGCAACAAAATGCACAACAAGTGTAGTATGAGTACGAAAACAACGTGTACTCAGTAAATATCCCGCCTAACCTCAGAGAGGTAGTGATGAGAGGTCAAATTAGACACTTGCTATAAGTCAGTCTAATATAATTTAAGTGAGAAGCTAAGCATGAGTATCATAATCAATTAATCAAATAATCGGAGATTAGGAACATAAAAAATTATCAATTTGATCCACATTTTTCACATTCAAACCTTCGTCATTTCAGTTGGCCATTTAAATAATAATCAGGAGTAATACGTATAGACTTATTTCACGTTCTTATATATCAATTCCGATTCTTTTTAACGGGAAAATTCATAACTCTTTAGACCAATAAACAAGTATAAGTCATAGGAAATATGCAGCATTTATCATGCGCAACAAATATGCCGAGGGTCAAACGACACTGACCAACAATAATAAATTGTGCACTGCCGAGGGTCGAACGACTCGAACCATAGATGCATCTATTACTCCGCTCGCGAATCGGTCATGCGACGCGGTTGACATAATTATAAGGCTACCCCACTCATGAATCATACATGCGACACAGGTGCTCATAGGTACATGTATTCACATAATAGATCCATATTTCATCAGGAAAGCAGTTTCTTAAAGAAGTGATAAAATTCCCTTTAGGTGAACATGAAGATATAGTTTAAAACATTTCTGGAAATTCATTTGCCAAGTTTAATAAGGTTTTAAACATCACTAGTTCCTTCGGAACACAATTATACAAGGAAGAATCCATTTTTCTTCTAAATTGATCGAGGAAAGTAAGTTCTGGTTCTTTTAAACATTCAATTACTAACTCGGTAATATCACCAGACTAATATCATTTGTAGAATCACAAGTATAACAATTAAGGCATGCTAGTGGGTCCTAGACTACCCGTGCATGGCATAACAGTAGCTACGCACAGACTCCCGTCACCTCGTGCGTACGTAGCCCCCGCAAAAAATTGCATATAATTATTTAGTTCACCTAGGGGGAAAATTCCCCCTCAAAAAGTTAGAAAGGAGACTTAACTCCCTCCGAAATTTCCATAAACGACTTCCAAGCCCTTCCGACGACTCCAATCGATGCACAACGCTCCAAAACTACCCAAATGATGATAAACCAATGAAAATATACTCAATCATTTGCTAAAAATTCAGATTATATAATTTCCCAACTTCGCTTAATGAAATGACCAAAATTCCCTAGGGCCCACGTGCCCGGATTCCGAAATTTCTTAAAGATAAACTCTACCCATAGCTTTACTAGTTCAAATATACAATTTACTCAAATATTCATGCTCAATTCGTGGCTAAAATCCAATTTACCAAATTTCTAGGTTTTCTTTAAAATTCCCAATTTTCCCACAAATTTTCATGTTAAATTCGTGTAATAATCATTTATTTAACTTGGAAATAAGTATAAATATCTTACCTCTTGATGCTTGATGAAAATCACCTTTTGGAATCCTCCAAAATCACCCCAACCAAGTGAAGGAATTGATGAAATGGCCAAAATCCCGTTTTTTAAACATTCTGCCCAGGTATTTACTCAGTGCGATCGCGTAAAATGCTTCGCAATCGCGGAGTACAATTTTACAGCCCAAAATTTGCTCTTTGCGATCGCGGAAAGAGCTTCGCGATCGCATAGAACAGATGCCCAGCCTCCCGGACAGCCTCTAGTAGAATAGTCATAACCTTTTACAAAAAAACTCTAAATGACAAATGGTTTAATGTTCTATAAACTAGACGTCAAGATATATAACTTTCATTTGTTGGTCATCTCCCAAATCCTTATTGATTTCGAGATATAATCTTCCAAAGTCAGCCCTGTGCAACACACATTCCTTCTTCATCTTCCCGGACACCCTGTAGTGTAACAGCCATATAGTTTTGTACACAAATTCAAATGCTAAATGGTTTACATTTATAGAAACTAGACAATAAGGGATACAACTTTCATTTTTACATCACCTCAAAATTCCTTATATATTGTGAGATATGAGCCTCCGAAGTTGAGTCAGTGCAGCAGAGCATTTCTTCTTGCACAGGCCTTTTTCCAGCTCCCTCCAAATCCTTCTCCGCGATCGCACCACTGAGGCCGCGATCGCAGAGACCAAAAATGACCCCTCCCATTTTCTCCTCCGCGATCGCACTACAAGGGATGCGATCGCACATCACACCAGAAACATCAGATGACAGCAGCAACAAAGTAGAGAAAAATGGCCCGAAACCACCCTGAAACACACCCGAGACCCCCCGGGACCCCGTCCAATCACACGACTCAGTCCCATAACATCCCACGAACTTGTTTGAAGCTCCAAATCGCATCAAAAAATGCCAAAATCACGAATCACACTAAAATTCAACTTTATGAACTTTGAAAATTCCAACTTTCACATCCGATGCCGAAACCTATCAAATCATGTCCGATTGACCTCAAATTTTGCACACAAGTCATATTCGACATTACGGACCTACTCCAACTTCCGGAATCGCATTCCGACCCCGGTATCAAAATTTCCTCTTGCGGTCGAATTTCTCAAAAACCTTCAAATTTCTAACTTTAGCCAAATAGCTTCAAAATAACCTACGGACATCCGAATTCACTTCCGATCGCGCTCCCAACTCCGGAATCACCATACGAAGATATTCCTAGACTCGAAATCCCGAACGGACATCTATAACACTGAGATGCCTTACAACCCAAATTTATGAAATCCTTCCAAGATGTTGTCTTCCATAATATACGCCGAAACACTCCCGGGTCATCCAAACCCCGATCTGGACATACGCCCATAGTCCAAAATCATCATACGAACCTGCTGGAACCTTCAGATCCTGATTCTGAGGTCGTTTACTCACAATTCTAGTCTTACTCAATTTCTTCAACTTAAGGCTTCTGAAATGAATATTTTCCTTTCAATTCAACTTCAATCTTCCTGAATTTCAATTCCGACCATACGCACAAGTCAATATACCTGAAAGGAAGTTGTTCATGACTTCCAATCGCTGAACGACACGCTAGAGCTCAAAACGACCGGTCGGGTCGTTACATTCTCCCCCACTTAAACAGACGTTCGTCCTCGAACGTGCCAAGAACTACTCTGGAGTCATCTGAAATCACTGTTTAACACCATGTGCACCTGCCCATGCTGCCACAACCCAGTTGAGCACATAAGCTTGATCAAATATGAAGATATCCTCCTTTATTCATACAGTAAGCTTCGAACTTAGTTCCAACACCTGAAATTTTCTGCCAGGCATGTTTCTAACATTTGAACACCGTATCAACTACCACATGAGGCACCAGAACACAACTGCGTGCCTTTGCTGAATCAGCACCATACACTGCATGGTCCATCATCTGACCACAATGACGCTCCCTGAACCTTAATAGCCAGAATTTTGCGAATTTGATGCTCTCAAGGCACCTTATAAGATACATTCATACATTCTGCTATAACGCTGGCGATATCACCACAACGGAAGAGATGTGTAGAAACTTCTAACCAATTGCAGAGTTAACCACACATTGACATCTTTTCTCTTGACTTAGATCATCATTTCATTATTAACCAAATATTGGTATTGTTCTTTTCCATACTTCACAAAACCTTATCGCACTGATCCCTGATCCAATAGTCTCGTCTCACCCAGTATGAACTGCTCAGTCAATAAGTCACTCCATACATGACCAAAAGCCTCAGATGGTGCCACAATGCGCCAATAGGCCACAACTCGAATATGATACATAAGACATGACTTAGGAAGGGACTACTCGACTCACGTAACTAATATGAACCTTCCTCAGAATAATAGGAAGTTAGCATAAGGGAAATAAATATAGGGAACCGTACTCATCATCACATTGTTGCGGCGTGCAACCTGATCCGAATAACACACCCGTGGCCAAGTGCCACCCGGTCCCATCACAAAATTCACATAAGGAGATATACACGGAGCTGGATTTACTCACTATTACAAATTACTGAATACCGGTCGCAAGTACGCTAAGTGCATGACACCATTCTGGGGAGACCGATAGAGCCATATGCTACAAAACTCAAGCATAATCGAGGTGTGATATATAAATTTTGAGTCTCAAGAGCTATCCTGCTCATACAACCTCATCACTACGCGGAACCTCCACACATAAGAAATTATCAAGCCATTTCACAACTCACACGGCGCAATCATAACATTACATAAATTGACGAAGACGGAACAACACCTGATATTCCAACACCCCTCCTTGAGGAGCGCCATACCGAAATGAACACATCTGACTTGCATGAAGCCCATAACCTTGTTTGAATCCATTCATTCGCTTCAAGTCGATTCTGCTCGCACTGAACTGGGCTGATAGTCTTACCTGGGTCCATAAAAACCCGCTTCCTTTTCTCATAATACACAAGGACAATCCCTCATAGTCGGGACAAACACCCTACAAATACAATCATCTGAACCGAACACCACCCGGGCATAAATACCCAATTAAGCAACATTACACTTACTCTTCGTAAGAAAATTCAAGAACCCCATAGCCAGGATACAAAGCCTCTTTCGCCAACACCAATCTCAGATGACACTAAAGATAGCACCAGCTTACTCTAACATTCAAATCCCTTGTTCTTGCTCCTCCGAGCTCATGACATCCTTGTCGACACCGAACCACAATCTGATTCTTACTTCCAGTTACACCGCTTATTGCACACAACATGCCAATATAGAATAGCATAGAAAATTCCACCATAACTCCTGAACTACTAACACGGTGAACTCTTCATCACATAGAAACCTTTACTTGTCCCAATTCATGAGAACCATACAACACACAAGTGAGGTCTCACATTCACAATACATGCAAATCCTTAAGTAGTGGTCTACACCACAATAAACCTTCCGGGATCCGCCTACACCTGACAGGCCATAGCACTTGAATTCTTCCAAATGAAATCTATTACGACGGCCGACGAGCCCCACACATATCTGTACAAACCATACACATACTCAATCACACCGAAGGAACTGATCACTGCTGTACAGGCGCCGTTCCATCATGGCTAACTAATCCATCTTCTTTTAATCATCTTTAATTGCCTCAGGATAATAGTAACTTCTTTAAACTCATAACAACTCAACCCTCACTCATCATGAGTGACCTTGATTCACGAGAACATGCTGCCTAAATCCCGCAACCCGTCTCACAACCTCCTGATAATCTTTCTACAACCCGGAGTTTATTTCTCTCACTCCTCCAACACTATCCTGCGTGCTGAAAATATCATAGAATACTCCAACTATTCTTCTTCTCAGAGATTATACTGCAAAGGTTCGATTCTCAATCACACTGCTGCTTGAAACCCTTAAACACCACAGTCTCTAGCTTTCACATTCACTAGGACCGCTACTGAGAGTCACCCACTCTGACTGGCCCTGAATACATTAAACTCCAAGGCTCTTCTAGCACATGAATATGCTCTCAATGAAGCACGTGACTGAGTCACTTCCCTTACAACTTGCCTATGCCTTAAGCACAAATTCTAAATTTTCCAAAGCCTAGCCCTGGTCCAATAGGACCAACTTCGCGCATTTTTATCACATGCCATGCTCAATTACCGCTTTACTCTTTTCTCTTAGTTGTAACTACTTTCCAATGTGCCGACAATCTGCATCCCCATGAGGACACAACCCTACAACCCAACTGCAGGTGGTGGGACTCCCCCACTTAGCCCGAAGCTACTTCTTGCACCGCTTTAGATCCTGCTGAGATCCTTTCTCTTTTTTTTTGACATGACCTTGTTCCACCAATCCATCCAATTCTTCCGAATTCTCCTGTTAGCCCCCTCTTAAATATTTGAATTTTCTAACACCATTCACACATTCTACCTCCTACCGACTAGCCACTAGGACTCCGCACAGAACTTACCAACCCTACAAGCGCTAACCTACTCACAGAAGACAACCCACCTGAGGAAACTAGCCAACTGACACCTACCATTACGATATGCTTCACTCTTTCTACAATACCAAGACCCCCATCCTGAGCATGTACCCATTTCCCAAAATATTTCATGTTAAATCCATGTAATAATCTTGTATCTAACTGGGAAATAAGTAGAAATATCTTACCTCTTGATGCTTGATGAAAATCACCCTTTGGAATCCTCCAAAATCGCCCCAACCAAGTGAAGGAATTGATGAAATGGCCAAAATCCCATTTTTTAAACATTCTGCCCAGGTATTTACTCAGTGCGATTGCGGAAAATGCTTCGCGATCGCGGATTATAATTTTCCAGCCAAAAATTTTCTCTTTGCGATCGCGAAAAGAGCTTCGCGATCGCGGAGAACAAATGCCCAGCCTCTTGGACAGCCTCTAGTAGAATAGTCATAACCTTTTGCAAAAAACTCTAAATGACAAATGGTTTAATGTTATGAAAACTAGATGTCAATATCTATAACTTTCATTTCTTGGTCATCTCCCAAATACTTATATATTTTGAGATATAAGCTGCCAAATTCAGCCCTGTGCAACACCAATTTCTTCTTCATCTTCCCGGACACCCTGTAGTGTAACAGCCATATAGTTTTGTACACAAATCCAAATACTAAATGGTTTACGTTTCTAAAAACGAGACACAAAGGGCTACAATTTTCATTTTTACATCACCTCAAAATTTCTTATAAATTGTGAGATATGAGCCTCTGAAGTCCAGTTAGTGCAGCAGAGCATTTCTTCTATGCGATCGCAGAAGCTTGCCTGCGATCGCACAGGCCTTTTTCCAGCTCCCTCCAAATCCTTCTCCGCGATCGCACCACTGAGGCCGCGATCACACAGACCAAAAATCACCCCTCCCATTTTCTCCTCCGCGATCGCACTACAAGGGATGCGATCGCACAGCACACCAGAAACATCAGATGACAGCAGCAACAAAGTAGAGAAAAATGGCCTGAAATCACCCCGAAACACACCCGAGACCCCCCGGGACCCCGTGCAATAACACGACTCAGTCCCACAACATTCCACGAACTTGTTTGAAGCTTCAGATCACATCAAACAACACCAAAATCACGAATCACACTAAAATTCAACTTTATGAACTTTGAAAATTCCAACTTTCACATCCGATGCCAACACCTATCAAATCATGTCCGATTGACCTCAAATTGTGCACACAAGTCATATTCAAAATTACGAACCTACTCCAATTTTCAGAATTGCATTCCGACCCCGGTATCAAAGTTTCCTCTTCTGGTCGAATTTCTCAAAAACCTTCAAATTTCTAACTTTAGCCAAATAGCTTCAAAATAACCTACGGACATCCGAATTCACTTCCGATCGCGCTCCCAACTCCAGAATCACAATACAAAGCTATTCCCAGACTTGAAATCTCGAACGGACATCTATAACACTGAGATGCCTTACAACCCAAATTTATGAAATCCTTCCAAGATGCTGTCTTCAATAATATACGCCGAAACACTCCTGGGTCATCCAAACCCCGACCCGGACATACTCCCAAGTCTAAAATCATCATACGAACCTGCTGGAACCTTCAGATCCTGATTCCGAGGTCGTTTACTCAAAATTCCAGTCTTACTCAATTTTTCAACTTAAGGCTTCTGAAATGAATATTTTCCTTTCAATTCAACTTCGATCTTCCTGAATTTCAATTCTGACCATACGCACAAGTAAATATACTTGAAAGGAAGTTGTTCATGACTTCCAATCGCTGAACGACACGCTAGAGCTCAAAACGACCGGTCGGGTCGTTACATTCTCCCCCACTTAAACAGACGTTCGTCCTCGAACGTGCCAAGAACTACTCTGGAGTCATCTGAAATCATTGTTTAACACCCTGTGCACCTGCCCATGCTGCCCCAACCCAGTTGAGCACATAAGCTTGATCAAATATGAAGATATCCTCCTTTATTCATACAGTAAGCTTCGAACTTAGTTCCAACACCTGAAATTCTCTGCCAGGCATGTTTCTAACATTTGAACACCGTATCAACTACCACATGAGGCACCAGAACACAACTGCGTGCCTTTTCTGAATCAGCACCATACACTGCATGGTCCATCATCTGACCACAATGACGCTCCCTGAACCTTAATAGCCAGAAAGGAAGTTGTTCATGACTTCCAATCGCTGAACGACGTGCTAGAGCTCAAAACGGCCGGTTGGGTCATTACACAGTGCTCACACTAGAGAAGAATGATCAGAATAGTCCAGGGAAAACTATGGACCAAATCCTGGTGTGTCAGAGTTTACGAGGGTCTCATATGAATCCTGAGCAGTGCTCACACAAGGAAGGCCAGGGGACAGTACTTAAATTGCTTTGGCTTTCTACCAGCAAAGAGTGAGAATTCAAGAGAGCATGATAGGATTGGAGAGTGCATGTAGGGACAGAATCACACATAAAACAAACACATTTGAAACTAAGCAGACTTGATAAGCTTTGAAAGTTAACAAAGTCATATACTAATAAAGATCAGTTCATGATTCACCAAGATGACAAAGACTTCATATCATGCTAAGTCACAGAAAATGGAGTGATCAACAATAAGTCAGGAAAACATTAATTAGCAGTAACAAATTTAACAAAGGTATCATAACATGGTGAGCACAGACAAGTAACATGGAAACATGTTTAACAACAAGCTAATATGTGTACTAAAGCATGCATAATTAACTTGTTCTTAAGGAAAGGTATCGAAACATGCTTAATTCTAAAAGATAATACTAAGTTCCACAAAATTAAGCAAATTTCATTAATTAATTCACTGTGTAACGACCCGATCGATCGTTTTGAGATTCAGCGCTTCGTTCAGCAGTTGGGAGTCACGAACAACTTCATTTCAAGCATATTAACTTGTGTGTATGATCGGAATTGAAATTCAGGAAGATCGGAGTTTAATTTAAAGGAAAATTCTCATTTCAAAAGTCTTAAGTTGAAGAAATTGAGTAAGACTGGGATTTTGAGTAAACAACATCGGAATCAGGATCCGAAGGTTCCAGCAGGTTCGTATGGTGATTTCAGACTTGGGCGTATGTACGGAACGAGATTTGGATAATCCGAGAGTATTTCAGTGTATATTGTGGAAGTTAGTATTTAAAGGAAATTTCCTAAGTTTGACTTGAAGTACATTTCAATGATATTGAGGTCCGTTTGGGATTCCGAGTCTGGAAATAGCTCCGTATGGTGATTCTGGAGTTGGGAGCGCGATCAGAAGTGAATTCGGATATCCGGAAGTCAATTTAAGGTCATTTGGCTAAGGATAGAAAACTGAAGGTTTTTGAAGAATTCGACCGGAAATGGAAATTTTGATATCGGGGTCGGAATGTGATTTCGGAAGTTGGAGCAGGTCCGTAATGTCGAATATGACTTGCCTGCAAAATTTGAGGTCAATCGGACATGGTTTGATAGGTTTCGGCATCAAATGTGGAAGTTAGAAATTTCAAAGTTTATAAAGTTGAATTCTTGCGCGATTCGTGTTTTCGGCGTTGTTTGATGTGATTTGAAGCCTCGAGCAAGTTCGTGGGATGTTATGGGACTGAGTCGTGTGTTTGGACGGGGTCCCGGGGGCCTCGGGTGTGTTTCGGGGTGGTATCGAGGCATTTCGGAATGAATTTGTTGTTGCTGGTTTCTGGTGCTGCTGGTATTCTATGCGATCGCAGCCTCAGTTGTGCGATCGCGAAGAAGAAAGGTGAAGGGGGCGAGTTTGTCTTATGCGATCGCGTTCCCTTGTGTGCGTTCGCGGAGAAGGTCTAGGCAGAGCAATGCGATCGCAGGCGTGCTACTGTGTTCGTAGAAGAGAGCGAGTGAGGGTGCTGGAGATGACCTATGCGACCGCAGGTCTGTTTGTGCGATCGTGGAGGAGGGTCCTGGGTGGCCTGTGCGATCGCAAAGGCTCTCCTGCGATCGCAGAGAAGGCCTATGCTGGGCAGTGTTGATTAAAACGGGATTTTGGCATTTCTCTCTCATTTTACATATGCCATGGACGGATTTTGAGAGCATTTCAAGGAAGATTTCAACCAAGCTTCAGAGGTAAGATCATTCTACTTAATTTCAAGTTAAATACAAGATTATATCATGGATTAGAACATGAAAATTAGGGAAAATTTGTGGAAAATTAGTATTTTGAAGAAAATCTAGAATTTGGAAATTTGGATTTTTGCCACGAATTGAGCATGAATAATTGAGTACAATGTGTAATTGAATTAGTAAAGCTTCGGGTAGAAATTTTCTTCAAGAAATTTCGAGGTTCGGGCACGTGGGCTCGAGGGCATTTTGGTCATTTCATTGAGCCGGGCTGGGGAACTTTGTAATTTGAATTGGTTATGATCTATTGAGTATATTTTCATTGAATTATCGTTATTTG
>ML248903.1:38944-52043 GCA_005239495.1 Nicotiana undulata
CCCTGTTGTAGCATAGATATGACTTGTATACTTGTGTGATTGGTATTGTTGTCTTTGAACGTTGTGATACTTGGCTTGATTTAAGTGTGTTAAGAGAATCACGGGATGGGATCGGGTCGTACGCCATGGCAGAGTGATGATTGATTATATAATGGGATCGGGCCGTACGCCACGGCAGAGTGATGATTGATTATATTATGGGATCGGGTCGTACGCCACAGCAGAGTGTTGATTGATTATATTATGGGATCAGGTCGTACGCCACGGCATAGTGATGATTGATTATATTCTGGGATCATGCCGTACGCCACGGCAGAGTGATGATTGATTATATTATGGGATCGGCTCATATGCCACGGCAGAGTGATGATTGGTTATATTATGGGATCGGGTCGTACGCCACAATGAGATTTAGACTACAAGGGTGGGATCGGGACGTACGCCACGACGAGATTGACACTACAAGGGTGGGATCGGGCCGTACGCCACGGCGAGATTGAGACTACAAAGGTGGGATAGGGCCGTACGCCACGGCGAGATTGAGACTACAAGGGTGGGATCGGGCCGTACGCCACGGCGAGATTGAGACTACAAGGGTGGGATCAATCCGTACGCCATGGCAAGATTGAGACTACAAGCGTGGGATCAGGTCGTACGCCGCAGCGAGATTGAGACTACAAGGGTGGGATCGGTCATGCCACGACGAGGTTGAGACTTACCATATGGGAGCGGGCCGTACGCCACAGCGGATACCAACTTGTTTGATTTGAGATTGTTACTTGATGCCGGATATTGATGTACTTGATTATTTGCTTGCTTGCCTACAGATTTCCTTACATCCTGCTTACTTTATTACTGTTGGACCTTAGTGAGTATCGAGTCGACCTCTCGTCACTACTTCTTCGAGAGTAGACGGGATACTCACTGGGTACATATATGTATATGTACTCATACTACACTTTCTGTGCATTTTTTTGCACAGGTACCTTTATAGTATAATGATCGATTTGGGGACTTATACGGGCTGCATTCATGCAGAGGCGTTCCACAGCTGCCAGAGTCTCCCTTCTGTGTACTTACATGTTATATCTATTGCCTTTGTACAATTTATTTCTCGGACAAGAGTTGTATAATTGTATAAATTCTTAGAAACCGCTCATGTACTTGTGTCACCAGGTTCTAGGGATGTGTTGAGTCTTGTTTTATTGAATTAAATAGATTTCTTGTCGTGTTTAATTTACAAAAAAATATTTATTTGATTATGAAATGCAATAAAGGCAACAATTTTGAAATTGTTAAACAGCAAGGTATTTCAACTGATTAAGGGATTGGCTTGCCAGATAGTGGTGTCCGACGCAATCACAACCCATAGGTTTTGGGTCGTGACACACTGCGTTCAACATGTCTTGAATACAGAAAATAACTATTCTAATAACAGTAACATATTAAATGAGTAATAAAGTTACAAAGGATTAAATAACTCACCAGTCAAGATGAAACAGAAAGGAATCTAACAATGTAGCAATGGTCACCAACAGAAGCAAACAATAGAGGATTTCTTGCCTTGGCTTCCAGCCACCCAGAGATCAAAGCACAGGATAATAACAGTGTATAGTTTATGTTACAGAGAATATTCCGAACTCTTAGTCTATTTAGAAAGGGAATAGGGGAGGGGTTTAAATAGCATTGAATTAGAACACAAAAATATGGCAATAATTATTCACAGTACTAGAAAGGAAAGCACTTAATAGTTAATAGGAAAGAAAATTTGAAACCCTAACTTAGGTAAAACATATAAAATTGGCAGAAATTACAAGTAAAGAGATATATATAGATAGTGACTTTAACACAATAATTAAAGAATCGAACAGATTTGGTTTGATTTTGAAGAATAAAAAACCCCCAAATTAGGGCAAGTAAAAATCAGCAGAAATTAACAGAAGAGTTATAACAAGATGCACAGAGACATATTTACGGAAATAATTAAAGGATCGAACCAGATTTGGTTTGATTTTGAAGAATCAAAAGCCCTAAATTTTGTGTAAGTCCAAATCGGCAGAAATATCAAAGAAAATTATAATAAGATGCACAGGTACATATAGACGGAAATATCAAAGGATCGAACCAGATTTGGTTCGATTTTGAAGAATCAAAAACCCTAAATTTAGGGTAAGTAAATATCGGCAGAAGATTTTCAGAGATTCATACCATAAAAAACGAGAACGAAGACATATGGAAAGAGGTCAAAGATCTGAACCAATTTTGGTTCGAAATTAAAGAGATATGCTTTCCATGTTAGGCAAGCAATTATGTACCACCATAAGCAAGTAACTAGAAGTGAGAGATGGTCAACAAGGTAAGGGAATTGATTGATTCCATTTTTGGGTTGGAATCGGAGGGATAACAGGTGACGGCGCTAGGGTTTCAAAAGAGAGGAGAAGGTTCGAGAGAATATAGAGGTTGTTGGCTGACCAAAATGTTCTCTAGAGGTGGGTATATAAGGAGAAATGTGGGGAGTATTGATCAACGACTGGGATTTGAGAAGAATCAAGTCGGGTTTTGGACTAGGTTGGGATTAAGGGTAGTTTAGATTGGGATTAGGGATTGGGCCAAGGGTCTGGGTAGGTATTTAGGTAATTGGGCTGGGGGGTTGGTCCAAAAATGGCTTAGGAATAGGCTATTATTTAAATACCCAATTTTAATTAATAAATAATTTGTAAAAATAATAAATAAATAAATAAATAAAAATACCATTTGTGTATAAAAACAAATTAAAATAGTTATCTAACATTATTAAAGTATAAAATTATTATTTTGGCATAAATAAAGTAATTATAAATATATATAGCTATTATTGCAATATGTGCAATTTTAGCCTTAAAATGTAAATGTAATAGGCTATTATCGAATATATATATATATATATATATATATATATATATATATATATATATATATATATATATATATATATATATATATATATATATATTCGAACATTTGGGTATCAATAGCTGCCCCTCTTTACCTGGGAAGGATGAATGAGTTGTCGGGTAAAGAAATGATAACCGATTTTGATAGAATGGAGTGATATGATAAATATAGGTCGCACTAGAGTTTTTAAGTTGCCTACATATCCCCGGTTTTATAGGAGTCAGACCATGTGTAGTTCTGGATCCAACAGTGAAATGAAACGATAGAGTCGTAAGAAAGGACAAAAGTTTCTGGATAGGACAAATCGGGGTTGAGAATAGTTATGGATACTTGAGTAGATATCAAATGAGAATGGGCACGGATGATGATCAGTTATGTTTGAGATAATTGAAGGATATGAACGTTGAATGGAAACTGGAGCGAAGATTGCTCCCGTTAAGATAACGGTTACTCGCCGGATCACCTACAAACTCAAAATACAATGCATGCATATAGATTATTGTATTAATTTAAACATGATGCAAATTACCTTCGGAACCATGGGGATTGTCTTTGGACGGTGAGGATGACGTCCTTAGACCATGACGTTCTAGGCCATGGATTATGCAGTGAAGGATTCGCAGGCCATGAAATGATGTTCTCGGGCTATGAAGATGGTGCCTCCGAACCATGAAGCCTTTGAATAATGATGTGCAAGATTAAGAGATCCTCGGGCCATGGCATAGTGTCTTCCGTCTATGAGGATGATGCCTTCGGATTATGATGCCTTTGGATAAATTGGCTATATATCAACCCATGAGATGCAAAGACATGATGCTTGAGATAAAACTAGACAGAGCTTATCAACCCATGAGATGCAAAGACATCATCCCGTGTAATTTTTACTAAATCATTGTTCCGAGGCCCAGAAGGCCTCTGTTTATCTCACCTCGATATGCGTGCGCAACCCGGGCGTGTAGCCGCGAAGCCTTTATGTGAAAAATTGATAAAATGTTGAATTTATGATGATTATTTGAATAAAGTTGACTATGGTCAACATTTTTGGTAAACGGACCCGAACTCGTGATTGGACGGTCCCGGAGGGTCCGTAGGAAAATATGGGACTTGGGCGTTTGCCCGGAAATGAATTCCGAGGTCCCAAGTCCGAGAAATGAATTTTAAAGAAAATTGTTTTCTGAAAAATATAAAGGCTTTTGAAAATTTGATATGAAACCTGTGTGATCGGGCCCGTATTGTGGTTCCGGAGCCCGGAACAGGTTCAATATGTTTATTATGAGTTATCTGTGGAATTTGGTAAGAAACGGACTAAGTTTGACGTGATTCGGACTAAAAGTGGAAAATATGAGAGTTTAAGATGTTGTGAAATACTACAATGATTTTGAGGCCTAATTCGTTATTTTTTATGTTATTTTGGTGGTGTAACTGCACGAGTGAGTCCATAGGATGTTTTTGAGGTTGTGTGTATAATTGGTGTTGAGCCCTGAGGGCTCGAGGGAGTTTCGGGTAGGTTCCAGAGTGTTTTTAGACTTAGAACACAGCAGTTGCAGATCAGAAGAGGGCCAGGTCTCTGAACCTGTAGCGAGGTCCGCGGTCGACCTTTAGCAGTCCGCGGTGGGACCTTCGCGGTCGCGGTCTCCCTAGCGCGGTTTGCGGTGGGGGAGTTTCAGCAGATCAGCAGTGAGGCCTCTACGGCCGCGGTCGCTCCCGCGCGGTCCGCGGTGGAGGCCTGGGAAGGGTAATGACATGATGCATCAATACAATCCAAAGCCATAACCTATGCAACTCTTGCACTCAATAGCAACATCCTACAAACTCAAATCATAGAAAAGATTAACACGAGAGGACTATCCTGCCATTAACAATTACCATCACAACACCATTCTAAGACCCTGACACACATCGTAAAATCAAAACAAACGAATCTGACACCAAGGATCATACCTCTACATAACTCCGCTACAATGTGTGATCCTCATCCAAACGCTGGTCCACATGAAATACTTCAAGCCACCTTGCTCAAAATCAATAACCATGCGCAATTCGACATCAAGTACTCCAAGTGCATTGCCATAACAACGGGGGAATCAGACAATACCATGCCACACAAATCAGAAAGAATATAACCAATACGTCTCAATCCCGCAATACCCAATTACTTACCTTATTCAAATCCTGCTATAACGCCCAAATAAATCTGCACCATATGTGCATATAACTAACAATCACCACTCCTCGCAATACCGAAGGGTAACTCATAGATCACTCCAGAATATGAATAAACTCAATGACAATCTAATGGTACATCCCTCAACAATAGCGATTCGGAGTCAACAATTCTGACCCGGTGCAGAACACACACCCATACTGGGCCTACCAATAACCCCAAATAAACTCTGGTCACCCACAACAGATACATAACTCTCCGAAGGTTCACAATGACTGAATCATGGCATTTACTAACAAATGACTAGCTTTGCACTCACAGTCCACAACCACAAAATAATCTGTTTATGAGAACTCTCAGTCTCGAAGTCCATGAAGCGCACAAATTACCATATCTGATCACAACTCCACCGCTTGAATATATAACACATCCCTAATACTAAATCATTCCACGAGGGATACCCCTATAATTCTTCCGTGTCACCAAGCAACCTTGAATATCCGCAGTCGATCCAACAAGAGAGCGTCGCAATACCAATGAAGCACCCTTAACTCCACACATTGCCCTTTCTGAAATGTATACCCTCATCAAGCCACCCAATAGTGATATCATCTACCTAGTCATCTAAAATTGTCAATGCTGCCTATGAATTTTTGACCTTCCTTCCATAACTGAACCGTGACCTCACATATGCAAATCTCAACTCTACACAACATACCGCATACGCCATGCCATCCTATGATAAATATGAGAACTTCATGATCCTTTCCGAGCCAAAAGCAACTACGTACCAAACTAGCCAAGAACTTTCCATTTGATCCTATTTAGAAGCAAAATCACTATACATCACCTGCACCTCACACCAGTAGAAAATATACATCTCTAACAGTGGTAGAAACCATCAGGAACTATCTGAATCCCATTTGTACAACACCAAACCGTCAGGATTGAATCCTTCTAACTCCACCAAGCTACGCAGGTCACTAAAACCCAAGAGCATTGCTAAGAAACACCTGTAAAAACTCATTGCCTCATAAACACCCGAAGAACTAATCATATCCCTTACCATGCCGATCCGACCTACTACAAAGCTATCATATTTATCCAAGTTCCTTCTGACTTACCTTCGAATTGATACTTCTCCTTGCCATAATACCGCAATTCTCAACCTAGACTCACCACACGAGACCCAAGCATAAGACCATACCGTCTAAGGCTCGTAAGCCGCTGAATACTCTATCAAATATCCCCAAAAGTACCACATTCAAAATACTTACCCTGAAGAGGCTTCCTGCGAATCTAAAGCCATTACCTTCACTTTCCTGATACTGATATGTAGAATCCATGATAATGTTGAAATGTTGTAAGTGTTGACACCATCCAACGTAAATCTCAGTTCTATCCAGATACACACCTTGAAGATTCCCAATTTTATTTTCTTCATATAAACCTGTCACGACCCGAAATCCCACCTTCGGGCCATGACTGCGTCTAACATTAAACCCGCTAGACAAGCCAACGTACAAAATTACATTAACATATTAACCCTGAAATAACAGAAATAGCTAGATCAATTTATATTCCTTTTTAAGTGCGAAAGTAGATAACTTCTGAACTAAATAAAAATACCAATAATACATTCCGTTAGCAATATCCCAGAACCTGGAGTCACTAACTCACGAACTGTCTATGAGATTACTAACTACAAGGTCTGAAGAAGTGATACATAACTGTCTCATAACTAAGAAAAACAAGACAGAATAGAAAGATAAGGGTAGGGGAGACACCAAGGACGACGAACGTCTGCGGGTCTACCTTGAAATCTCCGAAGTGGACTGAAGGATACTCCCTCTATCAGTGTCCACCGGGTCCGGCTACGGGATCTGCACAACATAAAGATGTGCAGGTGTAGCATCAATACAACCGACCCCATGTACTGAGCAAGTGCCGAGCCTATCCCCGGCCGAAGTAGTGGCGAGGCTAGACACGACAACGAAAACCTACCTGTACAGTTCTACCAAAAATATAGCAGGTAAGTAACAGAGATTTAACAGATAAGCAAGTAATACGGGAACAAGTAAGGGGGCAACAAGTATGAAGAAAAATGAGAAATCGAATACAATAAATAAATAGATAAATGAATGGCACGTCATCACCCTTCGTGCTTTTACTCTCGTCCTCACGATGCAACAAGTAAATATATGAAATGAATGCAATAATAAATGAAATGAATGGCACGGCATCACCCTTCGTGCTTTTACTCTCGTCCTCACGATGCAACAAGTAAATATATGAAATGAATGCAATAATAAATGAAATGAATGGCACGGCATCACCCTTCGGACTTTACTCTCTTCCTCACAGTGCAATAATGAATAAATGAAATGAATGGCACGGCATCACCCTTCGTGCTTTTACTCTCTTCCTCACATTGCAATAATAAATAAATGAAATGAATGGCACGGCATCACCCTTCGTGCTTTTACTCTCTTGCTCACATTGCAATAATAAATAAATGAAATGAATGGGACGACATCACCCTTCGTGCTTTTACTCTCTTCCTCACAATGCGATAAGTAAATAACTGAATGAATGATATGAATGAATGGCACGGCATCACCCTTCGTGCTTTACTCTCTTCCTCACCCAAGTAATATCAACAATAAATAACAACTTGGCAAGGAAATCAATTACCGAACTTTCAATTCATAACCACCCGACATGGGGAATAACAACTAAAATCAACACATTTGCCCGACAAGGGTCTCAGCTATAACCAATTCTTTACGAGTACATAACTTAATGATTTGGGCCCTCCACTAGGACATCACAACACAATTATTAATCAAGTAGTCTCCACAATTAAACAATTTTTCCAAATGAACTACTTCATAACACAATAACCATTGAAGTAATAACAAATAATTAAGCAAAACGGACTCACGGGCATACTTGACACACAATGCATAGGTACTCGTCACCTCACCTATGCATTGGACATGATAAAACACATAGCACATAGGGCACAATACCTATTCCCTCACCAAAGTTAGGCAAGACACTTACCTCGGGTCCAAAAATGCAAGTCAAGCCTCTAACACTGCCTTTCCTCTCGAATCCGACTCCGAAACGATAATATCTAGACATAATTAATTCAATAACATCAATAATGACTCAATAATTGAGTCCCATAGCCTAATTATTCATTTCCCAACATTCTTCCAAAAATACCAAAATTTGACCCCAGGCCCGCTTGGTCCAAACACGAGGCTCGGACCAAAACTCGATCACTCATACCCCCATGAATCCAAATATGCAATTTGTTTTGAAATCCGACCCCAAAATGAGGTTGAATTACCCAAAATCCAATGAACACTAACTCTACCCAAAACCCCTAATTTCTACTTTGTTTTCATGATTTTAGGCCTAGATTCTAGTGATTAATGGAGAGGAATGGAAGGAATTGGTGTTAGGAACACTTACCTATGAAGCTATGGTGATGGAGGTCTTCAAATATTGCCTAAGGAGAGTGGGGAAGAAGGAGGGTTGAGAAAGGTGGTGAAAATCCCGTAATGTTTCTGTTTTTGACAATTAAAAATCACTGGGCAAAAATACCCTTCGCGTTCACAGGCCCTTGGCCGCGTTCGCGAAGGGTTGACTATCCTGACCTACGCATTCGCGAGTCCTTGGCCGCGTTCGCATAGGTTTGACTCTACTGGCTTACGCGTTCGCGAGCCTAAGGCCACGTTCGCGAAGAACAATGCTACCCAGCCCCCCCGGCCTCACCCTTACCCTACGCGTTCGCACCCCTGGGACGCGTTCGCGTAGAGACACCTTCCGGTGCTCCGCGTTCACGTCTCCCTCTACGCGTTCGCGTAGAGTAAAACCCAGGCCTCACCTACTTACTCTTCGCGTTCGCGAGGGTTGGCCCGCGTTCGCGAAGAGTAGTTCATCAGACACCAGAAAAACATCAAAAAACACCAAATTTTCTAACTTTTTGCACCCCGTTACCTGTCTGAAACTCACCCGAGCCCTCGGGGCTCAACACCAAAGATACACCCAACTCCCAAATCATTCTACGGACTTATTCAAGTACTAAAACCACCGATATAACATCAAAATCAATGAATTAAACACCAAAATCTATGAAAATCCTCAAAAACTTCATTAACCTTTAACTTTTCCATTTTCGATCCGAAACACATCAAATCAAGTCCGTTTTACACCAAACTTTTCAGATAACTCTTATATAACACATATTAAACATGTTCTGGGCTCCGAAACCATAATACGGCCCGGTAGCACATATTTCAAATCTAATTCCATTTTCAAAAGTCTTTATTATTTTCAGAAAATAATTTTCTTTAAAAATTCATTTCTCGGACTTGGGACCTCGGAATTCGATTCCGGGCATACGCCCAAGTCCCATATTTTCCTACAGACCCTCTGGGACCGTCAAATCACGGCTCCGGGTCCGTTTACCAAAAATATTGACCAAAGTCAACTGTATTTAATTAATTACTGCAAATTCAACTTATTATCAAATTTTTACATAAAGGCTTCCTGGCTACGCGCCCAGGCTGTGCACGCATATCGAGGTGAGATTAACGGAGGCTTTCGAGGCCTCGGAACACATATTTAGTTAAGTTAGCACAGGATGACCTTTTGGGTCATCACAAAACCTTGAATCCATCAGAACCATTCTCCAGAGCCATCCATTCTATGCAAATCTCAATTAAGATGATCAAACAGATCGAATGATATGTGCCACCATTAACACACCAACACTCAGGGGAGTAACCTACACCCCTAAACAACCAGGCAAATTCCTACTCTGCACACACTACGCCTTTTACAAATACTACGCAAACTGTAAATAAAACCCAATTACCCATAGAGTATATTACAACCTGTACCCAAAATTTCCATTACTCGAGTCATTCTCAAACTCCATCTCTGCTGGTTATAGTGGATTCACCCGTATGCCTCGAACTGAAACCAATACACCACAAGATTGTGCAACCAACTTATCATTAGCAGACTTCCCCACTTGGCTCAAAGCCATAGATCAAGACAAATAATAACTCATAATGCCCATACGCTATCACTGCCACAATACCATAGTGAGATTCAACTAAATCCTTCATAAGCTCATATATTACAACCATCTAATATCTCAAATCATCTGCAAATCTCGCATTAGCCCTCGTAATAGTCAAGCCCACTCTCATAAGTGATCCAAACTCAAATTGCAACACGTATATTTATCTTGTAAAATAGGACTCCCTAACAAACAACAAAGGGATCACACAAACCTCAGAACACTCCGCAAGAGATAACCCACCTACTTCGCCTCAAAGCAACATCTCTTTATACCCTTCTGATAGCATCCTGGGAAGCTCAAATCCATTCAAGGAGAAGGAAAGGCCAAATCGGATATGTAATTATTGGAATAATTGTTGGAGACTCAAATGATGAAGCTTTGGAATCTCAAAGAGGGCCTTTAACAAGATCTCAAGCTAAAAAGTTGTAAAACAAGGTCATTGAACTTCAGGAACGATCAAGGAAGTAGTTAGCTGGGAGGAAGAGCTTAAGGATAAAGGATATGAGTTATCTAGGTGTTATATTTATTTTATGGCTCAAATTCATGTCCATGAAGATGTGAATTAGATCCCAAGTAACAACCTCTGAAGAAGGTTCCAAATCAGGCCACTATTTGACCAATTTAGCACATAAAATGTGTCCAAACTTGCAGCCCATGAATTCCTACATAAAGCCACATTTTTATAGCATAAAAAGGAAGCTTGATGTCCAAGAATGGTACAATACTCGTGCTAGATGTTGAGTGCAAGTTGGTGCCAAGTTGCTTGCAAATTTCTTTCAAGATTTCAAAGATTCTATCAAGATTGGTTTGGGACCTATTTCCATATATTATGGGAATATATTTATTGCTTTCCTAGTTAGTTAAGGTTATGTTTTCTTTTTACCAAGATTTTTGGAATTACTTTCCAAGAATGACTTGGTTTTTGCTTCCTAGTATTTTCCTTTTCCTAATGTAGTTGGACTTGTTGTCCAAAGTAGTTTAGGACTTTATTTACTTATTTTTAGGTACAATTACGTGACCTCTCTCTATATAAAGGGGTGTATTCTTTGTTTTTAGACTTAGATTATGATAGACAATATCAATAAAAATTGTGAGATTTTTCTTGCACTCTTGTGTGTGGCTACTCTTGGATTTATTCTTCAACCTTCAAGACTCAACTTAAGGTGGTAAGATTAAATTCTTTCGAAATCTTAGANTTAGTTCTTCGTTAGATAATTGTTTTTGTTAGGATTCAACCTCAAGAATAGACTTCTTGAATTCAAGAAACTCTTTCTTGAATTCTGTCACGACCCGTTTCCCGGTTGTGATGGCGCCTGTCGTGGAACCAGGCTAGCCAACCGTTACAACAATACTCAATTCATTTACTAGAGAAATTTACTCATCATTGGCTCAATTCATAGAAATACGGACATTTTTTAATCATTTTATATAGTCTAACAAAAGAAATAAGCTCCAACAATCAACCTAGGATCTGGAGTCACGCAGTCATGAGCTACTAACATCAATACAACTGAGAATAATAATACTGAAGTTTTAAGTTTCCAATTTCTAATACAGAAGGGAAGAATAGGGAAAAGAGGGACGGGACAGCGAACGCCAGCTGCTACCTCGTCGGCTCTGAGAGAATAGCTGCTATCACCGCTCCGCGTCAAATCTCGGTGCACCTGGATCTGCACACACAGTGTGCAGGTAAGTAAGCGAAAAAAACTACGGTCTGAGGAGGTAGTGACGAACTGAACCTCCGTAAATCACAGTTCGAATAATGAATATTTCAGGAATAACCGAGTATATCAGTGACAATATCCGTAAATAACAATTAAATGCCATGTATGTATCATGCAACTCTCACAGGTAGTCCTCTCGGTACACATAATTGGCCATTGGCCCAGGGAAATCCATCCCGTAACATGTACGACGTGGTGACTCAGTCACTAAGTACCGAGGGAGCAGGCCAATTCAGCCTTTCGGAGAAATCCATCTCCGGGATATCATACTCATCCATAATCTGTACCAGGGAAATCCATCCCTCCATATCTCATAAACAGTATCTGTGCCAGGGAAATCCATCCCTCTATATCTCATATCTCGGACAAATCCATGTCCAGGGAAATCCATCCCTCAATATCTCATATCTCGGACAAATCCATGTCCAGGGAAATCCATCCCTCAATAACTGTGCGCTCACTGGGGGTGTAAAGACTCCGGAGGGGCCGCCAAGGATATGGCCCAAGCGCTATATATATATCAAGCCCACGAAGGGTATATCATCTCATCATTCGGCTCTAGGCCCATACTCAGTCAGAATTTCCAGTCTCCTCACAACTCTCTCATTATGTAAACAGCCCACACAATGGCAATGCATGATAAATAAATTTTGGGACTGAAATACGAATGCATGTATAATAACAGGACTGAGTATGCACAAGTAAGGTTCGCAATAGAAATAACAGTAACGGACCCTTTCTGGTCTCCACATATAGACATGAAGTCTTATCATTTATACTCGTTANTACAGTTACACCGTGCCTGGGGATAAGTCGGGCCATAACAATTCAACCAACACTCCTATGCCCGTCACTTGGCGAGTGTATCATAGTAACTATCATCAATTAGCATGTACATTGGGGTCTTGAACCCCTCAGTTCCAAGGTTGAAGCCGTTACTTACCTCGAAACCGGCTCAACTCTACTCCGCCTGGCCCTTTCCTCGAGAATCGGCCTCCAAATGCTCCAAATCTATCAATAATCAATTACATAGCGTCACAATGTGCTAAGGAACAATCCCCAAATCAAAATTCAGCAAAAATACCAAAATCCCGAATTCGGTCAAAACCCGACCCTCGGGCCCACGTCTCGAAGGTCAGAAATTTTCACAACATTAGGTTCCTTGTCTTTTCC
>MDKH01129521.1:0-24497 GCA_005239495.1 Nicotiana undulata
TTTATATTGGAAGAACCATTGGTAAATAGGGTCCATAGACCCGGATTAGCACCGTTAAAGAGTCGTAACGCTTTTTCCACTTCAAGGACAATGTTATTACTAAAGACAGCGACAAAATCAGCTAAAATTTGAGACTTTATAGCGGTCCTAGGCTGATATATTATATCATGCTCGCTTAACTCTATGGCCCATTTGGCCAATCTTCCTGATAGTTCTTGTTTATGCAATATATTTTTTAATGGATATGAAGTCACAATAGTGATTGGATGACATTGAAAATATGGTCGTAATTTTCTAGATGCCATTATTAAAGCTAAGGCTAACTTTTCTAGATGTGGGTATCTAGTTTCAGCATCTAGTAATGGTTTGCTTACATAATAAATAGGAAATGGTTTACCTTTATCTTCCCTTACCAATACTGCACTTATAGCAATTTGTGCGACAGCAAGATAGACGTACAGCCTCTCCACTTCCTTCGGCTTTGATAGCAGCGGGGGGTTTTGATAGATAAGCTTTTAGATATTTGAGATCCTGTTGACATTCTTCAGTCCATTCGAATTGATCTTGCTTTTTGAGGACTAAAAAGAATTTAAAACTTTTCTTGGAAGATCTGGAAATAAATCTTCCCAAAGTTGCAATTCTTCCCGTTAGTCTTTGAACTTCTTTTTTTTTTTTTAGTATATCAGATATTTCCTCTATAGATTTAATTTGAGAAGGATTTACCTTTATTCCCCTGTTTGATACAAGGAACCCCAAAAATTTACCTGATTCTACGCCGAAAGCGCATTTTTCTGGATTCAGCTTCATATTATACCTGCGTAAAATTTCAAAGGTAATAAAGAGGTGCTGGAAATGGTCTTCCGCCCGTGTTGATTTTACCAGCATGTCATCGATGTAAACTTCCGTTGTTTTTCCCAGATATTCCTGGAACATCTTGGTCACTAGCCTTTGATAGGTGGCTCCAGTGTTTTTTAAGCCAAAAGGCATGACTTTATAACAATAAGTCCCCCTGTTCATAATAAAGGAGGTTTTTTCTTCGTCTGATGGATCCATTTTAATCTGATTATAACCAGAATACGCATCTAGAAAGCTTAAAAATTCATGACTTGCGGTGGCATCAATCATTTGATCTATATGTGGTAATGGGAACGAATCTTTGGGGCATGCTTTATTTAAGCCAGTATAATCTACGCATACTCTCCACTTTCCATTCTGTTTAGGTACTACCACAGTGTTAGCTAGCCAGTTAGGGTACGTTACCTCTCGTATCGAACCATTTTTCAAGAGTTTTTGTACCTCTTCGTCAATCACTTGGTTATTGAATGGTCCTTTTCTTCTGCTTAACAGGTACGAAGGATGGATCTTTGTTTAGTTTATGAGTCATCACTTCTGGTGGGATACCTGTCATATCTGAGTGGGACCACGCAAAATAATCTGCGTTAGCCTTTAAGTAATCAATTAACTTACCTCTTCGACTGCAGCTCAGCCTCGTGCCTATATGCACTTTTTGTTCAGGTTTTTGTTCAAACTATGGAACAGCTTCGAGCTCTTCCGTAGTTGATTTGATGTGCTCATCTTCCTCTGGTTCTTGGATGACGTCCGATCTGGAGTCTACGTCCGTGTGATTCAATGCATCTTCCGTGGTGACTTGATCCACCTTCTCGTGGGTATCTCCTTCCGTATCTGTTTGAACACTTACTTCTTTCGTACTTGTTCGGTTAGTAACTTCTTCCGTACTTGTTTGGCCGGTAACATCTGTTTGGGAGATTTCCCTATCCTTCGGTTCTTCCATCTCTACTTTTTTGTTATAATGCACCACAAAATTTATATTTCTAGAGGTCTGGTGATCACCTCTAATATGTCTGACTCCCCATTCTAAAGGGAATTTAATTACCCGATGTAAGGTGGACGGTGATGTTTTCATGTCGGGGATCCATGGCCTTCCCATGATTACGGTATAAGCCATGTCAGTATTAACGACTTGGAATTTGGTATTATTAATTACTCCCTCGGCATAAGTGCTAAGTTCAGTTTCTCCTTTGGTTATCACTATAGAGTTGTCAAACCCTGATATAGCTCATGCCTTTGGGATCACCTGATTTTCCAGGAGCATTTCTTCCACGGCTCTTAGCAAGATGATGTTAACTGAACTACCTGGATCAATCAACCCTCTTTTAACATTAGTGTCATGAATGAGTAAAGATATTACCCGAGCATCATTGTGGGGGAGAATTAGCCCGCCGAAATCTGCATCATTAAAGGTTATATCATCTGCGTCTGGATTTTCTCGAACCCACTTTTCGTGTGTAATTGTGATTTTTGAGGCTACTTTGCAAACTATTTTGTTTACTTCCTCTCCTCCATGTATCACGTTGACGGTTCGTTTTGGAGATGGAGGCTTCGGGGGTTCCTGCCTGTTCTTCATGTATGCCTGCTTTCCTTTATCACTAAAAAATTCTGTTAAATAGCCCTGTTTCAATAATTGTTCTATTTCACCTTGTAAAAACCTGCAATCCGCAGTTTTGTGTCCATGATCATTATGAAATTCGCACCAAAAATCTGGATTCCTTTTATTTGGGTTTGACCTCATTTCTTTAGGCCATCAAACCTTATCTCCCATGTTTCTTAATATTGAAACTAGTTCAGGGGTACTTACATTGAAGGTGTGATCCCCAATTCGTGCATTACGTGTGCATCGTTCATCTTGATCCTTTCTGGATGTAGATGAGGACGAGCTCGTATCTCTGCTCGATGGTCTATATTTTGACCTAACATTTTCGAACTTGGGACGAGTCTCTCGTCCCGAGGGTCCTATGTAAGGATCGTACCTATTTTTACCTAATTTCCAGTCTGATTCAGAACGTCTGGATCTGGTATGATCTTCATCCCTTGAACGAGCAATGGTATCTTCCTCTATTCGAAGTTTAGAATTGTACCTGTTATAAACATCATTCCATGTTGTAGTTGGGAAATCTCTCAAGCTTTCCTTGAGTCTTCTCGTGGCTTCTGAGATTTTGTCATTTAGATTGCTCGCAAATGCCATGGCTGCCCAATTATCAGGCACCCTTGGTAGTTGCATTCTTTCTCGTTGGAATCTGTCTAAAATTCACGAAGTAGTTCCGTGTCTCCTTGCTTTATTTTAAATATGTCTTGCATTCTTTTCTCGACCTTTTGTGCACCAGAGTGTGCTTTTATGAAAGAATCTGCAAGTTCAGCAAATGAATCTATAGAGTTTTCAGGGAGAAGAGAGTACCAGGTTAGGTCTCCTTTGGTAAGTGTTTCTCCAAATCGACCGACTCAATTTGTTGTTTTGTCATATTGTTGCCTTTTACTCCAGTGGTAAAAGTAGCCACATGGTCACGTGGGTCAGTTGTTCCGTCATACTTAGGGACATCAGGCATTCTGAACTTCTTGGGTATAGGAAAAGGTGATGCACTCAGTTTCCAAGGTTGTTGAGAATATCTATCAACGTCAATGCTTTCGATAAGAGGTGGTACTCCAGGAATTTGATCGATTCAAACATTTTGTTCCTTCACTTGTTTCTGCAAGGTTAGTAGTAAATTTTGTAATTTAGGGTTATTAGTCATACCTGGTCTTGTTTTGAGAGATTCGTTAGGAGTGTCATCCCTTGCTGAGTTTACCAACCCAGACTGAGGATTTTCCACGGTGATTGTGTTATTAAGAGGTGGTGTCAGTGATGCAGGTGATGCCGCTGGTAATCCTCTTGCAAGTTCTTGCAAAGCTTGGCTCACATACTCTGCAATCATTTGCTTTACCTGATCTTGTTCTACTATTTGATCATTATTGTTGTTGTTATTGTTGTTGTTGGATCTCTCTTGGGATTGTTCCCTTGAACCTCTTGGGGATGGAAGAGGTGATGGAGTCCCATTTATCTGCTAGTTATTGTCGTTGGGGTTCGACATAGTTCAGAGGATATCGCTCTGAAAAGCAAACAAAGATTATCAGATTCCCAGTAACAGAACCAATTTGTTTAACCAAAGAATTAGATCCCTTGACTAAAGCTTATTTTTAGGAATGAACACGGGTTTTTGATAGTCAGGGAAATAATGTTAAATAAAAAATGAGTAAGTAAATAGACAATAGTATGATGCACAAAAAAATAAAGAGTATTGTATTTGCAATCCAGATGCCCCTTACAAGTTAATTTCTATTCCCTTATATAGGGACTTCTTCAGTATAACGTCTACCTCCTGCAATGATAACACATTAATGACTAATTATTACATTAGTATAACGTTACAGTGAATAACCGTAACTGTTGCGTGAAGGTTGTGTAACGTGTGGATCATTAATTGAAGACCTTTGAATCTGCCCGTCTTCCCGGATTCATTCTGACTGTGTCTCTTCTTTATCTCAATCAAGTTGAGTTTTCCGTAGCTGATTACTTCGTAGGTATATAGTGTCGTGCCTCTTTGCCTTGTGCCTCCTTATAGAATCATGTCCAGCTATCATGTTTTCCTTGTTCCACGTAACTGGATGAATAATCAAGAATTACCATACGTGTGAAGCTCTTTTTTACCAATACATGAGGACCACATACTCCTAAATGCACTTCGTTCATAATCTTTTCAGATTCTTTGGCGTCTACACACCTTAATAGATTCAAATCTGGAGTTCTTTTATACAACACATCTCCGCTTAAGAAGAGACTGTTGACGAACCTTCTAATGGTTCTCTTTTGGTCTCCATTAGCTTGCTCAGGGTATTCATTTGTTTTCAAGAACCTCTTAATACTATGATAGCATGGTTGTACATCGGGTGCTACTTCAACCGTGTTACAATAACCATGTCTTTCTCGAATTTGAATCTCCAACGGGTCAATATGGACATTGCTCGGATACGGCAGCATTGCAGCTAAGGTAGCTAGTGCATCAGCTAACTCATTGTGGAATCGAGGAATATACTTGAATTCAACGGATTTAAATCGCTTGCTAAGATGTTCCACATGTTGTCTATATGGAAGAAACTTGATATCTCGAGTTTCTCATTCACGTTGTGCTTGTTTGATGATCAAGTCAGAGTCCCCCATGATTAAAAATTCTTCTACATCCATATCAATTGCCTTGTTCATGCCCATTATGCAAGCTTCGTATTCAGCAGTGTTGTTTGTACAGAAGAATCGAAGACGGGCGGTGGCTGGATAATGCTATCCCACAGTCGAAATCAAGATTGCCCCAATCCCAACACATTTTGCATTGACTGCTCCATCAAAGAACATTTTCCAAGTGTTAGTGTCTTCTAGGATTACTTCAACTGAATTTACTTTCTCATCCGGGAAATAAGTGCTTAAGGATTGGTATTCATTATCAACCAGGTTCTCAGCCAGATGATCAGCCAAGGCTTGGGCTTTCATGGTCGTGCGGGTGACATAGACAATGTCGAACTCCGTGAGCAGGATTTGCCATTTTTCTAGCCTTCCAGTGGGCATCGATTTTTGGAATATGTACTTTAAAGGATCCAACCTGGATATGAGATATGTGGTGTAGGCTAGCAAATAATATCTGATCTTTTGAGCGACCCAAGTTAAGGCACAAAAAGATATCTCCAGTAGAGTGTATTTGGCTTCATACCCAGTAAATTTCTTGCTCATATAGTAGATGGCTTGCTCTTTCTTCCCGGTTGCATCATGTTGCCCGAAGGCACAGCCAAAAGAGTTCTCCAAGACCGTTAGTTACAAGAACAAAGGTCTCTCGGGCTCAGGTGGGACCAACACTGGCGGATCTGACAAATATTCTTTGATTTTTTCAAAAGCTTCTTGACATTCATCTGTCCATTTAATACCTGCATCTTTCTTTAATATCTTAAATATGGGTTCATAGGTGGTTGTAAGTTGTGCAATGAACCGGCTGATGTAGTTTAATCTTCCCAGTAAGCTCATGACTTCTTTCTTGGTTTTTGGAGGTGGCGGATCTCGGATAGATTTTATCTTTGTTGGATCTAACTCAATTCCCCTTCGGCTGACTATCAATCCCAAGAGTTTCCCAGATGGAACCCCAAATGCACATTTAGCGGGGTTCAATTTTAAGTCATACTTGCGTAGACGCTCAAAGAATTTTCTCAAATCTCGGACATGGCCTTCTTGTGTCCTGGATTTAATAATTACATCATCAACATACACCTCGATTTCTTGGTGCATCATATCATGGAATATGGCAGTCATAGCTCTCATGTAAGTTTCCCCGGCGTTTTTCAAATCGAATGGCATGACTATGTAACAATAGGTCCCCCATGGTGTGGTGAAGGTTGTCTTTTCTGCGTCTTCTTCATCCATCAGGACTTGATGATACCCAGCATAACAATCCACAAAAGATTGTACCTCATGTTTTGCACAATTGTCGACAAGGATGTGAATGTATGGTAACGGGAAGTTGTCCTTGGGACTTGCTTTGTTCAAATCCATGTAATCAACACATACTCGGATCTTCCCGTCCTTTTTTGGTACTAGGACTACGTTGGCTAGCCATGTGGTGTATCTGACTACTCGGATTACACCGGCTTTTAATTGTTTGGCAGCCTCTTCTTTAATTTTGTTGCTGATGTCTGTTTTGAATTTTCTATGCTTTTGTTGGATAGGCAGATAATCGGGATGAGTGGGCAATTTGTGTACCACTAGATCGACACTTAGTCCTGGCATATCATCGTAAGACCATGCAAACACATATTTAAATTCAAACAAGAGGTGGATCAATGTATCTCTGGTTTTTTCCTCGGTGTGAATGCTTATCATGTTCTCCCTGACCTCTTTTGTATTGCCCAAATTGATTGGCTCGGTTTCATTTAAGTTTGGCTTAGGCTTATTCTCTAACTGCTTCAATTCTTGATTTATTTCCCTAAAAGCCTCATCTTCATCATATTCGAACTCTTGTTTCATTATTTCACAGTTAGACAGTGCTTTAGGATCTAGGCATGAAGTACGCAAGCATGTCATGTTATTTAAGGCCGCATTATTAAGACTGAAAAATAAGAAAAATAACAAAATCATAAAGAATAATAAAAGAAGATCTATAGACGATGAAATATTGATTTCACTTCATTGAATTTGAATATAGCAGGGGTTTACATTGGAATTTAAAAGACAACAAACTATTAAAAACTCGAGTTACACCCTGAAATAACTCGGAGTGCAGGAAGGTTGGCAAAACATGAACTACCGAGATTCCCGCCTGACTAGGAAGGGAGTAGCTTTCCGATTTTTCTGTTTGGCATTTGGTCCCATGTATTGCACCTCAGCGGTGCTCGAGCCTTCACCCGGCTGGACCATGTGGATTTCATAGAGCATTTGCCTCATTGCTTCACAGATATCCTCAATTTCCTTGGTCGTAAAGGCCTCTTCTTCCTCTTCTATGTACTTTGGCTTAACAAATGATTTGGTGAAGTGTGGGATTGGCTGAGGCAAGACCCACCCATCTCTCTTACGTTTCTCAGCCCATTTTTCATAGGCATTGGTAGCTTGAAAACCTATGCCAAAGAATTTCTTGTTGACATGCAAAGTAACGGGTTCTGTGATGCCCTGCAAAGATGCCCCAAGCCCTTTCCTGGGCTTGTATCCATGTTTGATCATTTCGTCGGCGACCGTGATTGATGCGCTCGACAAACAAGGTTTAGGGCATGGAGTTCCTTCCTCGCACTGATCGGCAAGCACAGTTTCAAAATCCTGGTAAACGATGTGCTCACTTCCCTCTCTTGCTTCAAGACATAGGACTGACAGGTCCCTGTAGATTGATTGTTCATCTTCTCCATGGACAACTATTTCTTGATCCTCATATTCGAACTTGACCATTTTATGGAGAGTAGAAGGCACTGCTCCCGCAGCATGGATCCAGGGTCTTCCCAGTAGAAAGTTATAGGAAGTGTCCATGTCCAGGACTTGGAATGTCACCTCAAAATCCACGGGGCCGATGGTTAGGATTAAATTAATTTCTTCTATAGTATCCCTTTTGACACCGTCGAAATCCCGGACACAAACATTGTTTGCCTGATCCTTTCAGTCCCAATTTCCATTCTTTAAAATGTTAACACAGGGCAAATATCTACCCCGGATCCGCCGTCCAGCATGACCCTTTTCACATAATACCCCTCACACTTGACCGTCAAATGCAAAGCCTTGTTATGGGCAGCTCCTTCAGGAGGTAAGTCATTTCGACTAAAGGAGATTCTCTTGACTTCAAGAACCGCTCTGCCATTCTTTCCAGTTGTTCAACCGTGGTCTCGGTTGGCACATACGCCTCATTTAGCGTCTTTAGGAGTACCTTTTGGTGCTTGCTTGAGCTCAACAACAGAGACAAGAGTTAAACCTGGGCAGGAGCCTTTCTGAGTTCATCAACCACAGCATATTCCGAGGTTTTCATTTTTTGGAAGAATTCCTCAGCTTCTTCGGCAGTAACAGGCTTTTTGAGGGGGAAACGCTTCTGTTTGGCTTGGTTCAACTCTTCTGGGTTATGATACATCCCAGATGGGTTTGTTTCATTCACCTCCCCTCTGACTTCCTTCCCTTTATAGATGACCAGCGTCTGATTATAATTCCAAGGAATGGTAGTAGTGTCTTTTATTGGAATTTGTGGCATGCGACTGATAATCAGAGGATCATCCAGCTTTGGTGAGATGACCAGCCCTTTTTGCCACATATGTCCCCTTTGGTACATACATTCTTGGCAATTTTGATGTGGTTTTCCTTATCTCCAATCTCTTTGGAGGGCTTAACATAAGTTGCCTATTTCTGGGAGCTCTTGGAACGTAGAGGATGGCTTCTTTGGCTGGTGCTGCCTCTACCTCTGCTTCCTTAGACTTTTCTTCATTTTGAAGAGTGGGTTTTGTCTTCTTTTCATCCTTGAATTGTTTTGCCATTGTCTTAGGTTTCTTTTCTGTATCAACAATGGCAATAATGGCTTTCAAAGCAGGGTCAAACTCCTTATCTTCACAAATCATCCCGATGACGGGCCTGTTGTTGTGGGTCGTAACGGGTTGTTGGTTACATTGGGGACTTCCTCGTCCCTTAGCACTACCTTCTTTTGTTCAATCAGATTTTTAACTGCTCTTTTAAGAGTCCAGCAGTCCTCGGTATCATGCCCTTCTGCCCCAGAATGATAGGCGCACCTGGTACCCGGTCTGTATGATGGAGATTCTGGATTCTGCTTGTTTAGAGGTACAGGCTGCAAAAGGCCCATTTGAACCAGTTTGGGAAATATGCTAGAATATGACTCACCAATGGGTGTGAAGTTAGTTTTTCTGGGTGGTTCACGAGGACGGTTATTTTATTGGTAGTTATTCTGGGGAGGACGCGGATTATATAGGGCTTGGTGAGGAGGGTAATTTCTGGGGAGCTCTGTTCTCATTGTATTATTGTTGTGGCCGGGTGTACGTTGAGCATTCATCACTGCATAGGGATGAGGGGATATAGCATAGGCTACATCTTGATGAGAATAATAATGGTATGGGCCCTGGGAGATGGGCTTGAATAATCCTGGAACCGTCGAGGACTCTTTAAGCTTGAAGCCATCATGGCTCCCTCTTCTTTCTTTTCCCAGCTTGCTAAGCCTCCCGAGCTGCTCTGAATGGCTTGGGAGGTGTCTCTTAGAGCTGATTGACTCAAAATACGGCCTGTTTTCAAGCCATTTTCTACCATTTCACCAATCTTGATGGCCTTCGCGAATGGGTTGCCCATGGTAGACATCATATTTTGAAAATAATCGGCCTCTTGGGCCTGCAAGTAAACATTGAGCACTTCGGTCTCATCCATAGGGGGTTTCACCCTGGAAGCATGTTCACGCCATTTGATGGCGTATTCTCAGAAGCTTTCGGAGACTTTCTTTTTAAGGTTGGATAGAGAATTTCTGTCCGGAGCTATGTCCACATTGTATTGGAACTGTCTCACGAAATCCTGGGCTAAATCATCCCATATGTGAAAACGGGAAATGTCTTTATCTATGTACCATTCAGAGGCAATTCAAGCAAGGCTTTCCCCAAAGTAGGCCATCAATAACTCTTCTTTTCCTCCTACTCCTCTCAGCTGATTGCAGTATCATTTCAAGTGGGAGATCGGGTCTCCGTGCCCATCATACTTTTCAAACTTGGGTGTCTTGAAACCCGCAGGCAAATGCACATGAGGGAACATGCACAGATCAGCGTAATACACGTTCTTTTGGCCACTCGGGCCCTGTATATTTTTCAAGCTTTGCTCGAGGCTTCTCATTTTCTGTGTGATCTCCTCTTGTTCGGGATTTCTCAAGATTCTCTCCTGTTCCATAGGAGATTTAGATTGCGGATGCTAAGGATAAGAGTTCGGGGTGACCGGGGCAGTATCCAATTGGAACTGGGGAGCTTGAAAAGTGAAGTTTGATGGCTCAAAGCTTTGCCGAGGCAATGTTGGTTGTGCCATACCGGCAGCTGGTGGTGTAGTGAACATAATAGATGGCATTCCCGAAGATGGTGCCTGGGGGCGAACCTCACAAGGCATTCCGGTAAAGTTTGTTGTCATAGTGGGGAATCCAAATGGTATGAATGGATTGGATGCTTAAATTGGAACATTAGTGGTTCCTCCTGTCCTTGGGATCAACTCGGGGAAGCCAGGGATAGAACTAGGTGGCTCCCTGCCATTAAACCAAGCATCCCACATCTCCAACATGCGGCATCTTAGTCTTCTGTTTTCTTCAGCAGTTGCTGATTCCGCTTGTGGGATAACCGATGAGGGGCTATCCTCGGGTTCGATAATAGTCAGATGACTTTCAGAGGCCATTGCAATGCTCCCTTTTGATCTTGTAAAATAATAGTGTGGCGCCAGAATACCACCGCAAAACCAACCACCTTAAAAATAAGATCCTGAGCTCAAAGAGTGGACACCAAACGAGTTAACTTTAGATATTAACATATAGGAAATCACACACTGAGGGATGCGATGCACCTAAGAAGCCAAACGTTTTCTAAGATGTTTTGTGACGGCTCTGTGTTTCATTCTGGCTTTAATTTTTCACTCTTTTCTTTCTTAATTATTTTCTTTTAGGGTTATGATCGAATCCTATATGGATAGCCTACGTATCATGACGTCGCATGAATCAGATCATCACGTAGTTTAAGGAAATGTATATCATAACAAAGTGCAATTTTTATTTCATTACTAAAGATAACTCTTTTTTGTTTTTCATTACAAGTAATTTAAAGTACTGACAACCATAAAAGGAAATAATACAGACTCCAAACAAACGACAAAATAGCTTAAACTTCTAGAAATCAATAAAATACGGACTTGAAAACTAAATAATCAAAAGTAAAGGAGGGCTTCTATTGGTCTTCTCGGGGCCTGTGGTGCATTGGCTGGTCTTTGTGCAGGCCTATGTGCAATGTCTCCCTGAAGTCGGTCCAAATCATCCATCACTTGGTGGACAAAGGTCATCATAGAGGCAAAGAACATGGAGATTGTAATGCTTTCGCATTCGTGACATTTCATCATGACATAGTCGGCTATTTCTTTAATTTTGGTTTTGATGACCCCTTTTAGGCACCCAACTTGTTGTGCCCGGGCTTCCAACACTTGTGTGTTTGTGTTGTTCTGGTCCTGTAGTTGTTGCACTGTTCCTTCTAACTGGAATATTCGTGTATGACAGTGCTCTCTTTATGTTTTAAAGTCTTTGGTCTGCTGGACCATTTCATTCCCCAGGGCGAACAATATTTCCGTTAGGATTGCCATTTCTTTACCATACTTCTGTCTCAAATGATGGGCATGTTCTTCTGCTGCCTTGGCTAACTTGGTTTGGGCATTTAGCAAGTCTTTTTCAACTTTTGTCAAATCAGTCGCATACTCATGAACCTTCATACTTAGGTTGTTGATGATCTTTTCATCCCTTTCACTTCTCACAGGTGTTTCGACATCTATTCTCAAACTCTGGAGTTGGGCACGGAGCGCCTCGTTCTCTCGGGCTAACTGTCTTCTTTCCCCTTCAACTACATGTGCCTGTAACTCATTGTCGAATTCAAGGTTCCTCAATTTTTCTTTCAAAGTGCGGATAGTGGCCTGATATTCTTTTCCTTTTCTCCCCAAGATAACCTTTCTTGAATTTTATCATCGAAAGCTTGAACATGAGGCCTTTTGGTAGGCCTTTCCGGCTCGGGTTCTGGTTCTTCTTTAATGCAATTTCTCTTTTCAAACAAATCTCCATAGCCTAGATCCACTTCGCCTTTGGAAAGATTAGGCACTTGAGTATCTTCTTTCAAATACCGACACCCATTCCAATTTTGTTGAATCAAGGCTTCAGGTAATGGAGCTTCAGAGTATAATTCAATAACTTGGGTACTCAAGTCTTCATCCTCATGTACTATTTGATACCGTACGAATTGCCTCGGGACCCTTTGGGGTGCATAGGGTTGGACACTTTTCAGGCCCATTAACAGCAAGTGATTCCTGTTAGCTGACATGTGTATAACTTCCCTGACGGAAACCATACCAAAGTCCACTCTATTTGATTTGCATGTACAGTTCTAAAGTGATCGATCCAAGCTTCGACCCCTTCCGGAGAGTTGTAGTCTTTTACCCTTTCTTCATAGACTTCGATGAAGTTGGTTTTATCAGGACCATAGCTCATGAATTTCGGGTGATGACGAAGGTGTTCAATTAGCCACATTTGGAGAATAATGTTGCAACCTTCGAAGAATGTTTTCCCCGACTTGCACTGTGTCAAAGCCCCGTAAATATCAGACAGTATGAGCGGAGCCAGTGTGTGATCCTTCTTCTCAGTCAGAACTTGGGCAATTCTAGCCACACGAACATTAATGGTCCCTTTTGCATTTGGAAAGACCATGACACCCAGGAATGCCACTATGAAGGCTACTCGGCGGTGAATTCTCCAAGTATCCTTGTCTTGTTTGTTGTTTAAACCCTTTTCATGTGTTTCGAACCCATCTGGAAAGCCATATCTGGAGTACAAGAAGTAGAACGAGCAACAGCCATCAACTACCTGGTTCTTTCTGAGTTGTTTGCTGACATGTAGGAAATCAAAAAAGCGGCGCACTGACATGGGTCTTGGAAAAATAAGTTGTTGGTTCCTCAAAACCCGACCAAAACCCGTATACTTTTGGCCCAAGAAAGGAAATAGTTTTGAAGATTGACAAAGGAACTCCGAGATAAACCAGGTCCATCACAAGTGACATAAACGAGAAGCTTCAAAGGCACATGAGATGCACATGCAAAAGATAAACATATTCTGGTGAAATCGAGATATCTTCTGATCGAAAAGATTGCAAAAACGAATTGGAGAAGGACTCTTTATTCAATAAGAACAGAATCTAAGATAAGGAAGGATTTAGGAGTTGAGTTTGACTAGATCTCTTTCACCAAGGAAGAGTAGCATTAGGATTCTAATAATTCCTTATCTACTAAATCCAATATATATTGCAGAATATTCTTATTGTAGCCAAGACGCACAAAAGCAGAAATTTATCAAGAATTGAGAGCAAAATTCGTGAAGAAATTTTGCAAGCAGTTCGAGCCAAATTGGAGAGTGCGAATCTGGAGCTACTTGAACCAGCTAGAAGAACCAGTTACATCTGTTGTCTTTTAGTCTAGTTTATTTGTAGTAGGTGATTACAAATTGTACCTTTCAGCTTTATCTAGAAGCAATTGTAATAGGTACTAAGTGTTCAAGTTATAGTTAACTTGTAGTTTGTCGCAAATAGTTGGAGGCTAGTTTGCCACAAAGAGTTAGAGTTAATCCTTAGGTTTACAAAAGAGTTTTATTTTGTAAATTCTGTTTGGCTCATTATTTTAGTGAAGAATTTGGTGAAAATCCTACTGGGAAGTAGGTCGTGGTTTTTTCACCTTTTGAGCCAGGTGTTTTCCACGTAAAATTGTGTTCTTTAAATTCTTTATTTATTATTCCGCAAACAGCAGTAGTTGGAACACATAGAAGAGCCAAGTCCTTCTATAACTAGTGCACGCGAAAATTGGACACCACACAAATCACCCCCTCCTCCCCCTTCCTGTGTGGTATTGACGTTTAAAACATTAATTGGTATCAGAGCAGGTTATCCTTGAAGAGGCTAACACCTTAGGAAAATATCAAGATGAGTGCACTACCTGAAAAGGGTAAAGAGAAATCCACCACTAGGCCACCACAATTCAATGATCACTTGCAGATGACTGATGGATGCTTCAAATGTGGTAAAAAGAACCACATGATCAAGAACTGTCCTATGCGGGAAGTCGAGTGGAAAAAGGAGAAATCTGAAAGAAAGAACAGAAAGAAGGAATGGGTTCATGACAAGAAGAACTACAACAAAAGGCCATCCAAAGTAATGGTTGTTGAGCGAGCTCTTATAGCAGTTCGGGAATCTGAAGATGAACCTGATGAAGAATCCGAGATAAGTTTTTTGGACCTTAAGGATAAAATTAAACTCCTTTATAAAGATAGACTATTTGAATTGTTGCTAATTTTAATTGATGAATCTAAGAACATAAGTTCTGAAAAGAAACAGTTGTCAAAAGAGTGTAACTTTTTAATCGCATAATGCAAAAACCTGGAAATAAATATTTGTAAAACTGAAAGGAAAATACTACATTGAAGAACCAGGTTCATGCACTTGATACAACTGTCTTAGAACTTAGATCTGAAAATATGAAATTGAAGTTAGGAACAGGTAAAGAAATAGCTAGTGACACACAACTCTCACTAGAAAAGGATCTAGGAAAGGTAAAAGATGAGCTTTATAAAAAGGATGAACTGGTAAGAACCCTGAAGGAGGACTTGACTAAGGTTAAGCATGAGCTAGATAGAATTGTAAATGGAACAGGTCCTCTGATGCACTTTCATGGCTACAAAAACATCATAGTAGCAACAGAAGAGGACTTGGCTTTGGGAACTCTACACCTAAGTGGGATCCCAAAGGCAAGTACCTCACACTCCCTAAGAACAAGATTTGCACACACTGTGGTAATACTAGTCACTATAAAAGTGAATGCACTGCAAAGGAGAAGAAAAGTCAGAAGAACAAAAATTTTGTTCTAGGGAAAAATAGGAAGCCAAGTTGGGCTAAAAAGAATGTGATTTATCCTTTTGCCTATAGAAAGGGACCCAAACTAGTTTGGGTTCCTAATACTAACCCTTGATCTCCTTTTGCAGGTTCAAGTGAAGGGGAGCAACCAAATATGGTACAGGAATAGTGGCTGATCAAAGCACATGACAAGAAGCAAGGATCAATTCCTTTCACTTGAGAACCTCAAAGGAGGTAACGTCTCCTTTGGAAATGGGAAGAAAGGTGAGATCATTGGGGTTGATAAGGATAAAGATGATGAAGAGATTGGACTGACAAGAAACTCAAATGATGAAGCCACAGTCCAGCCTGAAGCAGCATCACAGGAAGGAACAGGTGATGGAACAGGTCCTTCCACTCAGGGCAATGTGACAGGGGGAACTGACTAGAGAGGAACCGATCCTCAAACCACGAGGGAACCTATCCATGAACCTATTCCTCGGTAACAAAACCAGAAGGAACATCCAAAGAAATTGACACTCCTATGACAACATCCACGAAATTGGATATGGATGAACCCGGTTCATCTGTTGATCAGAAGATGTATAGGGGAATGATTAGCTCTTTGTTATATCTCACTGCTAGCAAACCTGACATTGTTTTCGGTGTAGGCCTTTGTGCTGGATTACAGGAAAATCCAAAAGAGTCTCACTTGACTGCTGTCAAGAGGATCTTGAGATACCTAAAAGGCACCACTGACCTTTGTCTATGGTATCCATAAGGTAGTAATTTCAACTTAGTGGGATATGATGATGCTGATTATGCAGCTTTTCTTGTGGATAGAAAGAGCACCTCAGGTATGACACACTTTCTTGGCTCATGTCTTGTGTCTTGGGCCACCAAAAAGGTAAAATTCCGAGGGCTTATCTACTGCTAAAACTGAGTGTATTGTTGCTGCCTCATGTTGTGCTAAATGTTCTGGATCAAACCGCAATTAATGGATTGTGGGATTGATGTAGGTTGTATACCTATCTTTTGTGAAATCACTAATGCAATTAATATGACCAAGAACTCGGTTCATCACAAAAGAACTAAGCACATAGATGTTAGACATCATTTTTTAAGGGATAATTATGAGAAGGGATTGATCACTATTGAGTTTTATGCTACTGATAAACAGATTAATGTTATCTTTACAAAAGCACTGAGTAGAGAGCATTTTGAAAGGAACATGTTACTATTAGAGATGGTTAAGATCACCTGATTGAACCAGTTCAGAATGTACATGAAAAAAAAGGAAGGAAAAATGAAAACATTTGGCTAGAAAAATCAGAAATTTGTGTAAATAATCAGACTAACAATTGCTCAGTCTCATACTGTAAAAAGTATACTCTTAGGCCATGTTTTGATATGACTCACTGATCACTAATGAATTTTTTTCTATCTCTGCAAATTGAGGCTTGATCAAGACGATTCTGAAATGATGAACCTGATTCAACGTGCTGGTTCATCTGAAAGGCGAGGTATGGGTTCTACACTCTACACACTTTGAAATACCAATAATTAAATCATGAGCAGAGTCCTAATCAAACCCAAAATCTTCAAAAACCTATCCAATTGACTTTGAACTAGTTCCGTTATAATAAGAATCCTCACCAAATTAAAATACCTAGATTCTAGGGAAGCCTTAACCGTATATTCAAAACTAAAATTTCATTCAAGCCATCCCCTCCCTTACAGAACCATTCCCAAATTTTTGATGACTCTTTCAAGTCGGCAACTGTGGGGGAAGAAACTGGGTCTTTCGATTCTAAACAGGTAACTTCTGTACCATAACCTTCTTCTGAGGTCATTTCCGAGGTCGCTGAAAACTTAGAAAATAGGTTCAGTATGGTTGGGTCTGTGGTAGATGTGGGAATGCCTGAGACAAGAAGGAGAGGAGGTAAAAATAAAATAGAAAAGAAAAGGAGAGTGAGGGAGTACGGAGTAATGAGAAGGGGAAAAGGGAAGGAAGTTGTTGATTCTTCACACACATCTGAATCTGTAAGAATGGCTATTTGTGGAGCTGATCCAGAGAAGAAGGAAGAAAGTAGTAAGAACGTAGGGGGAAGTGTATCAGGAGAAGACGCTGAAGGGTTAGTAAATCTAGGAAAGCACATAGATGAACCGGGTTCATCTACTGAGGAAACCCTGCCGCATCTGCTGAAAACGTTAGGCGATAGTTACAATCCAAAGAAGAAAAAAACTCCTAAAGCTCAAAATTCCGAGACAGCAAGAGCAAACAATAAAAGAAAACCTGCTCCGTTTAAGACTTCTGATATTTCTCTTCCAAGAGGAAGAACTGCAAGGAGCAAGTTAAAGCAAAGTGAGGACGAGTTGAAGAGAGCTTTAGAAGTGAGTAAGAAGAAAAGAGTGGAAAAAGGGAAAGAAAAGGTTGTTGAGCCTATTGAGGCTGTTGAAGTGGATGAGATGGACCTAGTCCATCAAAGTGAATAAGTGGCAGAGGTAGAGGTTCATACCCCTAAGCCCAAGAAAGCCAAGACTTCCTCAAAGAAGTCTTCATCTGTTTCTAAGTCTGTTGAACCATCTATCTCGGCTAAACGAACCAGGTCTGCAGTTCTTCCAAGCCTTAATTTCTTAGCCCTGCCTAGAACTTTCAGTGACTCAGATTCGGGATTTTTTTGTTTGTTGCTCATGTTTTAACTATTTTTGTTTCATTTTGTGGATTGTGGTAGAATCTTATTCTCTCTATCAATGATATTGCTGCTTTTTGCTCTGATTCAGTATCTCTATTTTTTGATAGTTTGAATTCTTAGTTGATTATTGATGATTAATCCATGATTTCATATGCAGTTGCCCAAATGGCCATGAGTAAGTGTTAAAAATTTAGGATTCACACAATTTCGTTTTGCAACTTTTCGATGATGCCAAAAGGGGGAAGATAGGTTGTGCTCTAAAAATGTGATATTTATAACCTAATGAACCTGGTTCTTTATGATAAATGTTTAATACTCTAATATGTGTCACAGTTGGACTAAGCTGAAATAGGCCTGATGCACAAAGTTTGTCATCATCAAAAAGGGGGAATTTGTTGGCCCAAGAAAGAAAATAGTTTTGAAGATTGACAAAGGAACTCCGAGATGAACCTTGTCCATCACATGTGACATAAACGAGCAGCTTCAAAGGCACATGAGATGCACATGCATGAGATAAACGTATTCTGGTGAAATTGAGATATCTTCTTATCGAAAAGATTGCAAAAACGAAATTGGAGAAGGACTCTTTATTCAATAAGAACATAATCTAAGATAAGGAAAGATTTAGGAGTTGAGTTTGACTAGAACTCTTTCAGCAAGAAAGAGTAGCATTAGGATTCTAGTTAATTCCTTATCTACTAAATCCTATATATATTGCAGAATGTTCTTATTGTAAAGATACGCACAAAAACAGAAATTTATCAAGAATTGAGAGCAAAATTCGTGAAGAAATTTTGCAAGCAGTTCGACCAGAATTGGAGAGTGCGAATCTGGAGCTACTTGAACCAGCTAGAAGAACCAGTTCCATCTGTTGTCTTTTAGTCTAGTTTATTTGTAGTAGGTGATTACAAATTGTACCTTTCAGCTTTATCTAGAAGCAATTGTAATAGGTACTGAGTGTTCAAGTTATAGTTAACTTGTAGTTTATCGCAAATAGCTGGAGGCTAGTTTTCCACAAAGGGTTAGATTTAATCCTTAGGTTTACAAAAGAGTTTATTTTGTAAATTCTGTTTGGCTCATTATTTTAGTGAAAAGTTTGGAGAAAATACTATTGGGAAATAGGTCATGGTTTATTCACCTTTTGAGCCAGGTGTTTTCCACGTAAAATTGTTGTGTTCTTTAAATTCTGTATTTATTATTCCGCAAACAGCAGTAGTTGGAACACATAGAAGAACCATGTCCTTATATAACAAGTGCACACGAAAATTGGACACCACACAAATCACCCCCCCCCCCCCCCCCCCCCCCCCCCCCCTTGTGTGGTATTGACGTTTAAAATATCATATACCCTACTATTTCTTCCAGGGTCGGAGTGAGCTCGAAGTCTGAGAAACGGAAGACATTGTGAACCAGATCCTAGAAGGTCACTAAAGCTTTGATTAATCCATCTCTTGGTTTAACCTTCATGATGTCAATGATAGCCCCCAATTGTTCAATTACCCATTCTTTACCCTCTTTGTCTAGGTCATGCCACCATATTCGGAGTTGTAGTGGAGCTTCCTCTATGATATTCAGTTGCGGATTCTAGACAGTACTCATTTTGCACCTATGAACAGGTAGGGTTAAGGTTGCTTCTAATTTTGAAAGAAAAATACCAACAAATTCTTTTTACAAAGACCAAGTTTTAATTTTCAAAGACACCTCACCTAAAAGTGGCTATTTGTGCAACATTGACCAAAATGGTCATTTTTGCAAAAGTGGCCCCTTCTTACTTTTGAATAAAGTTTTGAAGCCGAAACAGGGTACTTTTCTAGGAAAAGTGACAGACATGTCCATTCTGAACGAAAATAGCCCTTCGACAAATTAAGGTGTTCTGAGGCTATTTTGGCAAGAACGGTACAAGACTTAACCGAAGCTTGGTCAGTTTTATTTTGACTAAAGTGGGGTCGTCACCGATAAGGTTTGCCTACGTATCTCACGTCCGGTAAGAATCAGACCCACGTAGTTCGGTCGGTTTTGACACAACTTGAAAAAATATAATGTTGACTCATTTTCACCTATTTTGAAATTCTTTTTCTCCTCTCTTTTCTTTTTCAAAAATTTGATAGAGTTTCGAGGTATTTTCAATTATCGGGGTTTCAAAACTTGGTAAATTATACAATCTCCCTCACTCTTGGTTTTTCTGTTATTTTTCTTCCTTTAGCCGGTCAACACACTAACCAAAACAAATAATGTACACATAGCAGGTAAGATGCATCAGAATGGTCTTTCATTTTTGGGTACACATGTCCTAGAAAGACCCAACCCCTGTGTTGAGTCCCCTAAGTCAAATTCACGTGATGCAAATAAGCGTTCCAAATAGGGACCTAGCATGAGGTTTTGTTATTCTGGGTTTAAAGTTGGGGCTTTGTTTTAGACCTGGCTTACCCGAGCGGACAACTCGAGCCGAGGTGGGAGCGACGTACCGGTAGCACGAAAGGCTATCTATCCTAGTGGCTGATCCATCCCCGTTCTTACTTGGTATGACCTCTAATAGAAAGGCGTGCCACGCGAATGTGTGCACCAATTTTTAGAAGAATCAGAAGGGAGGTGTAAGAAAGCAGTTTAAATACAATTCAAATAAATATCAAAGCGGTGAATAAATGACATTTAGCATATTAGGCACAGAAGGGCAGTAATATAACAATTCATTCAAACCAAGTAAAAATCAAATTAATAAGCTCGAATTCTTGAACCTTGAACTAGAGATTCTGGGTTCGATCCCCAGCAGAGTCGCCAGAGCTGTCACACCTCCTTTTTCCCAAAAGGGTGGGATAAGGGAGTGTTTCCAATTTAAGTGACATTAGTCAAAATGGGATTATTTTGTTTGTTCAGAGTCGCCACTTGGGATAATTTATGGTGTCCCAAGTCACTGGTTTGTTTGAAATCCCAAATCGATGAAGTTTTGACTCCGTTTAAAGTCTACGAACCAGAAGACCGGGTAAGGAATTATGTTAACCCTGGAGAAGGTATTAGGCACTCCCAAATTCCATGGTTCTAGCACAATCGCTTAATGATTTGTACTTGGCCTAAATTGTTTAATTATTGAATTTACCTATGTGCATTTTTATATTTGTTACTGCCTCTAATTATTCAAATATTTTTTTGTATTTAAAGAGTTATTTTAAGACGGGTTACATATGCGTATACCCGCTTGAATTTGATGCGTCAAAAATTATGTCACGCGGACGTGTACATAATTCACGACACTTGATTCACTTAGGGAGATAGTCAAAGTTGCGCAAGCGCGTATTTTGGTTTTAAAAATCGAGTTCACTTCACGCGAACATGTATGCAATTACGGTAATAATTTCAAAATCCGCTCCTAAGGCATCTCTACGAATGTTCATTTTTGAAACTTTATTTGTGTCACGTAAATGTGTACACAATTTAAGAACACGTAGGTTATGAGAAAAGTTATCTTTATTCAAAGTTACGCGAACATATACTTTGATAGTTTTTAAAGTTTTTAAGAATCCTAAATGTATCAATTACCTAATTAAGGTCGGGTCTAAACACCTTTGTTATTTCTAGAAAATCGTCTTCCTAAATAACTTGTAAGATTAATATAGAGGTCAAAGAAGTATTTGAACTACAACATGGATAATTATTCCAGATCTTTTAACAACTAAGGTATAAGCCTAAAATAAGGACATGAGTTGTATTGTAAATCTGGCCCAGTTTCGCCAAATATACTGGGCCAGTCGCGTATTATGCAGTTTCCATAGGAAAATACATGTTGTTCAGCTTAAGGTTGATTCATACAAAGAACAAGATATATATAAAATCATGGCACTTGAATCTCAAATTAACAATATTAATAATGTTTCTTACTAGTTCAGGAATGTATTAATTCTTTAGAACTAAGTAGAGTGTTAACCATTGGGTTTTACACCCCAAGCCCAATGGCCTAGGGTCCAGACTTGTGCAGATACCCCCAATTGGGTTGGTCTACAAGTCTGGACCATTTCATGTTATTCCTATCTAGGGGATCAAAGGGAATCGAATTTTGTTTCTATCTACTGGGCTTACTGGGCATAATTTATAAGACACATGGTCCAGTCCAATACAGACAAATCAGAATCTGAAATTAAGGGGGAAGGGGTATAATTATCTTACAAATAAACACGGTTTACATGACTAATTAAATTTAATTACATGAACCTTTCCATAAACAAAAATTCTAACATCCTAACTTGGGAACTCTCAATGATTGTTACAACCCTTATCTTCAGCTTTACTCAACCAAATCATGTGCTATTTTTTCGCCAACAACTCAGCCACCTGCAACTCTTAATAGAACATAAAATTATGCATTTTTATGAAGGGAATCTGACCAACTAGTGGCCAGATTCACCTCTCTTAATGTTGTTTTACACATGTTACTACTTTACAGTTCACAGGCATTTTTAAACAAATCCAAACCAGACAATCTGTTCATACCATCCAGGAAAACAAACAAGACATGAACTAATATATACAATCTAAAATCTGCCGCTAAAACACAAATAGACATGAAACAGATTTAGACAGAGATTACATTTAATATAAAACATGGTTACATACCTTCAAAGAGAAAACAACAAGAAATATGACTAAATAAAGGTCAGAAACAGAAGGATTATGAGCTCAAACAGCAGCAACAAAATACAGTAACAACCCAGAATAATACCCAGAAATAAGTCAAAACGAACCAGCTTTAACCCAAGAGAACCAACAGCTAAAGAGACCAGTTTTCCAGAAATCCGGAGCAAAAACTAAAACTAGACAACACACTGAAACCATATTTTTCTTGCCATAATAGGAGGAGTTTTTAAGAACTTTTTTGGATCGAAATTAGTAGTAATGAACAGAAGAACTCTTGAATCTCTCCTTCAAGGTGTTTTTGTGTCCATTTTTATATTTTCACAACTTTTCTTGTGTTTTCAAAGTAGTGTGTTTTTTCAGAAAAATGTAATCTATGAGAGTCTGTGAGTATTTTCAGAATGTATATCTATATAATGTGTAGAATGTGTGTGTAATGTGTAGTATATATATATATAGGCTTCTAGGTGAGCATCTTTTAAGAATATCCTTATCCTAAATCTGAAAATAGTACAGTTTTTAACAGTCCTGGTACAGTTGTCCCCCTTATCCTATTTTCAGCATCTCTTTGTAACAGCTATGACAGCTGTACATTTTCTAGAAATTTCTTCTATTTTTACACCCATTTTACTTCTGAAATTATACTCTTTACCCAGAAATTCTGATTTAATATCTTTCTTATTTTATTTTTGGTCTTTTACCTTTATTCTAGAAGTTTCTTAGGTTGTTACAGCTAAGATTCTTCAGCTAAAGTTCCTAAAATACCCTGAAATACCCCTATAATTACCCTTTTGTGATCCAGGACTTGGGCTACATAGTTGGCAAATTTTGGGTCTAACTAATTGGGCCTCCTTTGCCAAGGATCAGTTGTTAAGGAGTTCCTGAAATCAGGTAACTCAAAACTACTTATATTAAACTAAGTTGGTTAACATTGAACTAATTAGGCAATTAAGCTCTTTAATTAACACTAATGAGGAAGATGAATGTTGAACTTCTTCAAAAGTGAATTGAAACCATCCGAAATTAATCAATTATCAAAGATTAGTGACTAAACCTAAGTGTTCATTTTCAGAGTCTAAACCAACCTAATTCAAGTCATCCAAACACGTGTGATTAGTTAATTAATCAGGCTTAGTTAGTTTACTCTAAATCAGAAATTAGATAGCTATTTTTAAACACTGGAAAAGAACACAAGCCTAAGTTAACTAATCATATACTATTAACTAACAATTCATTAACTAATAAGATCAGAGTTTAAGTAATTCAAACAATCCTAAAACATGCATGATTATTAATAATTTAGAATAAATTGACTAAACCAGGGATTAAACTTAAACAAACAATCCATATTCCTAACATGCATGATTACTAGTTGGCTAATATGAATCAGAATAAACTTAAGTGGCTATTTCAAGCCACAAAATAGAAGAGAGCTAAGGCAGGGAAACTTAGGCTAACAACTCGGATACAATAAAATTTAGGATTTAATCAAAACAATCAGTAGAAATAAGACCAAAGAAAAATAGATATGAAATCCTAAACTAATAGTTCAGAATCAGACATCAAAAATCAGAAATTAAAACTAGGTCACTAATTTAAGTAATCCTAGACATGTGTGATTAAACCACAATGGAAATTGATTAATTAATACCTATTATGAACTAACAACAGGAAAAATAAAATAAGATGAAACCCTATGCTACAAATCAGTGTCAATTAATTAGAAACTAAACCTAACAACAAGACACAAGCTAAAAGAAAATACAAACATGCAAACCTAAGCTATTGTCCTGACCCAATTTCGGGGCCGTGATGGCGCCTGTCGTGGAACCAGGCCATCCACCTATCTAAACTAATCTAAGGCCACTTATCAGAGAAAGTACCATTTTTAACAAGTCTAAAATCAATAAAAATAGTAAGTTCGAATTTGAAAACAGCTTTACGAAAATCAAGAACCTAAATCCTACAAAACCCGGATCCAGTGTCACATAATCATGAGCTGCTAGTACATAATACCATCCGAAAAGGAATGACCAACATAGTCTGAAGATAAATACGACAGGTCGAAAAGAAAGAGATGACGAGATCACGGATCGCCAGCTGCTACCTCGTCAACTCTGGTGATCTGCTGCTACTCATTGACCAGAGCTAAATCTCGATGTACCTGGATCTGCACACAAGGTGCAGGGGGTAACGTGAGTA
>ML248904.1:579-20015 GCA_005239495.1 Nicotiana undulata
CTCGAAATGACCCCAAATTTTGCCGACAAGTCATAAATGACTGTACGGAACTATTGCCAGTTCCGGAATTCCATTCGGACCATGATATCACGAGGTCCAATTCCAGGCTGAATTCCAAATCACATGAAATCCTGAATTCCAATTCAGGTGCCAAAATACTCTCGGGTCATAAGAAACCCGAGGCGAACACACTCCCAAGTCAAAAATCATCATCCAGAGCTGCTGGAGCTGTCAGAACTCGATTCCGAGGTCGTTTGCTCAAAATGCTGCTCGGAACCAAAATCAGCCAAATAGGCTAGCCTTCAGGAACCAAGTGTTCCTGAACAGGCCAAAACCCTTCCGAATCTCGAACTACCGGCCCACACAAGTCATAAGGCATGAGTAGTCACTATGGGAAGAGTCATTCACGGGAACGGAGTCCCAGCACACGAAACGACCGGCTAGGTCGTTACAGCTGCACAAGAGGTCACAAGAAAAATAAGAATTATCCCTTTATAATAAAGTAAATTCTTTCCTTCTCTAAAACAATTGGAATACCAAAAATAATAACAGATTCATGTTCTAAAAGAGAAACAAATTAATAATGAATGTAATACTAGCAATTGAAGAGTGAAAGAAACAGACAACATAAAGCAAAAAATCCAAGAATGTGAATTTTCTGTAACAAATGCTATTTCAATAGTCAATAATGCACTTTCATATTAGAAGTTCATCATCGATTCTATACTAGAAAAATGGTGTCAATACAAACCACAATTTCACCCACTACTAAGGAAAAATATTCAGTTATTCTCAATTCATCTTGCACTTAAAAAAACCATTCCCTACTCTTTTTTTTTTTTTGAGACTGCGGCAGAAACAGGGTGATGGAAAGATGATCTTTGTTCAATCTGTTCTATATCACCTATCTTAGGGTGTACAATTATTTTCCTAATAATCATAAAACACAAAAGATGGGTGGACAAATTTGCTTCACTTATTGTGTGCAGCATGTGTTGGTTACTGCTTAGAAGTAATTTGTGTATACTGAGATGAAAACTAATGAATGTTATATAAGTTTTGCAAACTATAACATGAAGGGTTTTTCCCTTTGAAAATGAGGAACAAGAACCTTGTAATTTTTTCAAACTTACCCGCTTCCTTTTCTTTGTGCCAACTTCACTAACTCCAGTCTTCTTGATTATGTTAACCTGAGAATAAATATTATATTGGTCACTCTGCTAGTTAAAACTATACTCTTAAAAAGTATGCAGAAAAGATATAGTTAAAACAAGTTTACGAACTCACCATCTTTGTGCGAACAAGTGAAACAAGTGATAGTGATTGTTGGTGATCGTCCATTGAGTCATCAGAAACCTATCACAAAAGAGGAAGATCATTACAATTAAAAGCAAATTAAATTACAAGATGATCTTAAATACAATAAATTTTTGCTAAAGAGCACAATATTTTTTACCTGCTCATCACCAGATAATTTCCTATTTGAGCAGTAGTAATACCCAAAGATTCTAGATATGCCTTTATACCCAGCTTTACTTTTTCGTCTATTTTTGCATCCATATCCTTTGTCGCTTCTAACATTCTTTCCCCCATAGCTTTTACTTCTTCTTTTGCTTCAAATAAAATTTTCTCCGTCGCTTCTATTTTTTCTTTTGGTTCAGACAATTTTTCTTCCATCGCAATTCTCATAGCGGAGGTAGGTTTTTCAACTTCTATCTCAACCAGAACAAAGGAAAAACATTGCACAAGCCACAACGAGCAACACAGCAAAATAGAAAGGCAAAATGCAAGGTGCGACGATAAGTTCATCACGAGAACTTCAATCAAAATAGTGGCAAAACTCGCTCATAAGCAGAAATCACTTAAGGGGAAAAACCAAGTATCAACGAAACAATATAACGAGGAGAAAACCTAAAAAATATAGCAACGATTCACAATACTCAAGTCAAGAAATAGAGAACCAATCATCCCGGCAAGGGAAACATCTATAACCAATCTCGCCTAACAGCTTGCTTCACGGAATAAACTCAGCTTAAGCAAATATTCAATAATAAGAGGAACCAAGGAAGCACCGCCAATATGGGTGATGGCCAACTATACCTAAGTAACATTTGAGGCAAATCATGTAAATCATCATGTACGACTCAAAGGCATGCTTGACATCAATCCTATATACATTCCAATTCCTGGTAACAATTATATACCTAGATGATACTAATTCTAATCAATCTGGAAACTTGTTAATAAAATATAGTATACTGTGAGGAAGGGAGATATTCAGATAAGTCAATCAAGATCGAATAATCAGCAAGAGGGAAATCGAAACAAGAAAATCCAATTCAAACAGGAGAAGATGAAACTGGCAACAAGGAACTCAACCATAACAGTTACCACTTTATGCGCAGGAAATATAGGAACCTATTAAATCCTAAAAGGACAACCTATTTGCAAATAAATACGAGTACGCACTCTTCACCTCGCGTACTCGGGCTACAATCAACATAGAAGACTCAAATCCTAACGGGTAGTTCCCTCACACAAAGTTAGGCAAGATACTTACCTCGAGGACGACAACCGGTTACTCGACAATGGATTTCTCGGGCGGGAAGACCTCCGGACGGCTCAAATAAACTAAAACAACTTCAAAATGCACATAAAACATATAAGGAACTATTTCAAACGATAATGTTTAAATCTTTATAAAATTATAAAAATCAACCCAAAAGTCGACCCCGGGCCCGCACCTCGGAACCCGACAATTTTTACAAATTCCGATTACCCATTCACCCATACTAAATTTATCCAAATCCGACGTCATTTGGTCATTCAAATCATGAATTTTCAATTTAGAAATTTTCTTTCAAAAACCCAAGTTTCTTCAACCCAAAACACAAATTAAATGATTAAAATAAGAACTAATTCATGAAATATATTAAATTCCAGTGGATGAACACTTACCCATTCTAATTGTGTGAAAAACCTTCAAAGAATCGCCCAAAACCGAGTTCTAGAAGTCAAAATATGTTTAAAATGGTGAAACCCCCAATTCTCCAATCAAAACATGGATTAATTCAAAAAATGAACTTCTGTAATCATATTAAAATGCAAAAATAATACTTATATACTGACCCCGATGAAAAGACGAGAAAAACGTCGCGAAAATCACCTCAATTGGAGCCCTAGAATTCAAGATATGCTCAAAATACTAAAATGACGCGGTCTGATTTTCTATACTCAGCGATTTTCGCACCTGCTACCAAAATATCCGCACCTGCGAGTTTCCAGCTGTAAATTCCGCACCTGCGGACCATTTTTCGCACCTGCGGCTCCGCGGGTGCGGACCCACTTTCGCACTTGCGAAACACCAGCACCAACTCTCTTCTCCGACACTAAAATGAGCATAACTTCCTCATACGATGTCCAAATTTGACGATTCTTTTTGCTATAGCTCCGTAATTATGATACGGATCTAATGATTCAATCAAAACAGAAATTGGAGCTCATTTTCTTAATGTGGTATCAATCATGTTGAAGAAACGACGCCGAAACATAAAAAACGAGCGCAACACAACCCATACCTATCTGAAACTCCCCCGAGCCCTTCGGGACCTCAACCAACAATTCCCACAAGTCATATATCACTACCCTACCTTAGTCGAACCTTCGAAAAACCCAAAACAACACCAAAACACCGAATTAACCTCGGATTCTAGCCTAAGAACTTAGGAATTTTCAAGAATTCACATTCGACGCCGAAACACGTCTAAACTTATCCGAATGACCTCAAATTTTGCCCACAGGTCACAAATGACATTCCGGACCTGCTGTCGCTCTCGGAATTCCATTCCGAGTCTGATATCGAAATTCCACCTATCGGCTGAAATCGCCGAAATTCTAACTTTCGCCAAAATACCTCAAATCATCCTACGGACCTCCAAATCCAATTCCGGACGCACGCCTAAGTCCAAAATCATCATACGAAGCTATTGGCGTTAACCAAAACTCATTCTGATGTTGTTTACTGTAAAGTCAAACCTCCGGTCAACTTTCTTCATTTAAGCTTCAAAATTTGAAAATTCTCTCCCAATTCGACTCTGGATTATCGGGAAACGGAATCTAACCGCGCACAAAGGTCCATATACATAATAAGGAGCTGATTATGGTCTTATACCACCGAACGAAGCTTAAACTCTTAAAACGACCGGTCGGGTCGTTACACTTTCCTCAAGCTTAACCCATAAAACTCAGAACCGAATTCTAACATCCAGAATTCACTATAAGATCTGATTCGCATGTGTGTGTGTGTGTGTGTGTGTGTGTGTGTGTGTGTGTATATCTGTGTATATATATACACACACATTGTATCAGTCCCACAAGTTGCATGAATTCATAAATGTACTTCCAAGATATAATCACACGATGTGCCCATAACTCATATATTCTTAGTTATATCTTCTTCCATAATAACCGCTTGTTACCAAACTCGGTACCGATAATACCTTATATCGAATAAAGCCTTGTTCCAAACTTTCAAAACACTACAAACGATGAATTAAAGGTGTAGAAACTACCCATCAAATAAAATTGATAAGCCATGGAGTCCTCTCGTCCGACAATAACCCTTGCCAAATTTCGAACTGACTAGTGTCAGTCTTCTTCCACACATACCTCACACAAATCTGATTGAACTAATTCCATGCCTAATAACCATGTCTCGCCCAATACAAGATGCTCGACCAACATGCCACATCAATGCCATCTAGAACCACACATGATACAATTCTTCAACCAAACAAGCAATATCTCAAATAGGACGAATAATAGAAAGAGAATTGAATAAGAGAGCTATCTAACAAGTTCAACAGATATAACAAAAAAAGCATAATTCCATGAACTCATCCCACAAAGGTAAAAGAGAACACACAAAATAAACACAAGGAATGGTAGCCCACGTAACTTCATTGTAACACACAACCCGATCCAAACATATCAATCCTCATAGGGATATCTATCGAGCCATAATTCTCATACTCACTAAACTCATATGTATCAACAACAAACATGTAAAGTGCATAAACATCACCATGAGGAGATAAATAACATAATGCGATTCGGGAAAGGCCAAGGATGACTAAGGTGCCACAACATGCATGTCAATAATCAAGTTATCTCACAACCCTTCAAGGCATAAAAGAGTAACACATGAAATACATAAGGGTAAATAAGATCAATTCGAATCTTTGACACACCTTAGAAAAATGTTGCGTTGGGTACGCAAACCAATCCAGTATAGAATACACATTCTCATTAGCCCTACCAATGGGCCTCCAAACCGATTTGGATATATGGAATAGGTAAATACCCTTGAAAAACTCCACAGTGACCCTATCCATGACACATAAAATTAGCTGTCAAATCAGAAACATACATCCACAGTCTGCAACAAGCCTCTCAGAAATATAGTCTCAAAAATGCGGAAGTACAAGAATCACCATACCTGATCTCTAACTCCCCCAATTAGGTGACTGTCACATCCCACATACACAATCACATCATGAGAGATACTCCTGTAAATCTGCCACATCAAGTAACAAACTGGACATCAACAATTAATGATGATACACAATGCATCTTCTACAACACACATTCTCCTCGGGCGATACAAGATAGTGCTAGCACTCTCTTAAACTTCTGGAATATCCCATGTTTTCTAGTACTCATGTCCATACTTTCAAACCAAAATCACAATCTTGTTCATTCAATCCTAATCTCGCGCGGGTCAGTGCATCTACCATGCTATTATATGGAAAGACAAAAATCTCGTTATCAACTCTGAATCGCAAGTAGGATAAACATTAACATTTTCCAGAAAACATTCCTCTTAACTCAATTAAGGAGATAATCACAAGACACAACAAACTTCCCATGACTGTAGAAGACATCAACCACAAGTCGTGCTCAAAACCATCATTCACTCTTCAGCACCCAACTATAAGAACTTATTCCCTTTAAATCAACGAGTCACGTAGACTGCCAAACCCAAAAATATTTCCACAAAAGCATCTGCAAAGCCCTATCCTACCAAAGGAACCTATTAGTTCCGTTACCATGCTGACCTAAGTCGATGTTACAATAACCCAACTTCTTCAGATTCCTCATAATTTGCCTTCAAGATAACACTTATCTTTCCCAATACACCATGGACCTCTATCAAAACTTATCCCAAGTGATCCTATCATGAAACCACGTTGTCCTAAAACATATAAGACACTTTATTCCTTCTCATTCATCTAATATTACCTCAAACCAAAATGTCTATTCTTAATAGAATTTCTATGAATCGAAGTGTCACGACCCCAAATCCTAACATGCCGTGATGGAGCCTATCGTGGAACTAGGCTAGCCAACCATCACATTACTACGCATTTGTTCCGTTATAGTAATTCACAATTCAATAATAAACAACAAACATAGTAATAAATAAATTTTATTAAGTCTGAGCGTCCCTATAATAGTCTAAACAACTCTAAACAAAACCTCCCAAGACTGGAGTCAATGATCATGAGCATCTAAAAAGAAATAAATCTAACTCTGCTAATGTCAGAATAAATTTCTTTAAATCAATTTCTAATACTAAACAAGGAAGGGAAATGGAGAAGTTGTGGACGTTGGACAGTTAGTTCTAAATCCCGTAAAGCTGCTACAAACAATCAGAAACGGCTACTGCTCCAAATCGGTACCTGGATCTGTGCACAGAGGCATATGGAGTCTTTATGAGTACGCCAACTCAGTAGTAATGAAAATAAATCGCAGTATGAGAAGTATAAAACACACAATACAGATACACCAATTCACAAAAACAGTAAAACATCACGTCTTCAGAAGTATACAACAATTACATAAGATAGAAAACCAATTGCTAGAAGATCTTGTGAAACAAGTATAATATCAATACCTCTCAGTAAAATCCTCAATAAGTACCAGTTTGAAAACAAGTGGTTTATAGTTCAAAAACTCAGTAAAAATCATTTTAATAACTGCCCCTTGGGCCAAAATCATTTCTCGTAACAGTTGCCCATTAGGCATTCTCACAATCACTCTGTATCAGCCCATCAGGAAATAATCATCACTCAATATCAGCCCCGCGGGCAATAATCATCACTCAATAGGTACCTGCGCTCACTAGGGGTGTGTATAGACTACAGAGGGTCTCCTACAACCCAAGCGCTATAAGAACATAGGACTGAAAGCCTCTCACAATATAGGCCTGAAAGCCTCCCTCATATCCTCACAATACAAGCCTGAAAGCCTCACTCAGTCAGACACTCTCGATTTTCCCTTAGGCTATAACATACCGGGTTCTCGACCCAAAACAGTTTTTCATTTTCAAGAAATATAAAATACTCTGAGTGTCAAAACAATTTCACATGAAAAGACTGAGTGTAAAATCATAACATATCAGTGACGAAAATATAGTAAATACAACCCCCAAGGGGTAAACAAGTCGGCACTAGGCCCCAAACATGGCTTACATCCCAAATCATATCAAGTATATGTAGTACTATTGGAAATAAGCTTTAAAAGCCGTTTCGCAACTCAATAGTCGCCTAAGTAAGGAATATATCTCCAGGACAGGATTTAAAGATATTAATTACCTCAAACTAGCCCGAAATTACTTCGCAATGCATTTGCCTTCCGAATCAACTTCCAAATGCTCCAAATCTACCAAGTTCAGATTTTTATCATCAAACTATGCTCAAGGAATAAATTCCAATTGAAAAATATCGAATTTAGCTCAAAAATCCGAATTCGGTGAAAACCCGACCCCCGGGCCCGCATCTTGTAACTCAAAAAGTTTTATACCAAAATATTCTCCGTCCTCTCACGAGTCCATGCATATAAAAAACACTAAAATCGGAGTTCGTTTGACCCCTCAAATCGAGCTCTAAAGGTCTCATAATCTCAAGCCCTTAACCCACATTTTTCTACTGATTTTCATGCATTAAACACTGGGATTATGCTCCTTAATAACCTATAATTGAGTTTTAATGATCAAAATACTTACATGTATGAAGAACACTGATTTCCCTCTTCAAAAATTGCCTCAAGAGCTCTCTGTCCGTACACAAATGGTGTAAAAAGGGTTTAGGTCGCGGAAGGGTTTTTAATTTAACTGCCCAGTTATTTACTCTCCGCGATCGCGGTCAAACACACGCGATCGCACATTACAGTTTTCCCCTTCTCCGCGATCGCATGCCCCATAATGCGATCGCACAGTGTATTTTTCTGGACAGCCCCACGCGCCCAAATTCCCTTGTGCGATCGCACCCTCACCTACGCGATTGCACTGCTTTATTTTCCTCTACTCTGCGATCGCATCTCTACACCTGCGATCGCACAAAGCATTTTTCACCTGCCCCAAATTACTCTCCGCGATTGCACCAGTCACTATGCGATCGCACTGAATAAATTTCTGATGTAAAACACCAGCAATTTCAGCCTAAGTTTCCAACACGAATTGGTCCGTTAATCATCCGAAATTGATCCCGAGCCCCTCGGGACCCCAAAAAAGTATACCAACACATCACATATGGTAGTTCAAACTTATTTGCACTCTCAAAACACTAAAATTAACATCAAAATACCAAAATCACACCGGATTCAAGCCTAAGAACTTTGATATTTCTAAAATCCACCAACGATGCTAAAACTATCCAAAACAACTTCGATTGACCTGAAATTTTGCAGACTTATCCAAAATAACATTACGAACCTGTTCCAACTGTCGGAATTCAATTCCGATCTCGATAACCTACTTTTCAATGCCGACCGGAAATCGCCAAAGACTAACTTTCGCCAATTCAAGCCTAATTCTACACCGGACATCACAAAAAATATTACGAACACACTCCTAAGTCTCAAATCACCTAACGAAGCTATCCGAGCCATAAAATCTGCATTCCGAGGTCATTTGCCAATAAGTCACCTCTTAGTTGACTTTTCCAACTTTAAGGCTATTTTTAAAGACTGAATGACTAAACTCTCACTACAACCATTCTGATTTCAAGCCTACCAACTCTAACACATCAATAACAGTTAAACCAACTTATGACAAGTCAATAACAGTAAATATAATACAAATTCTACGGAACGACCGGCCGGGTCGTTATATTCTCCCCCACTTAAACACACGTTCGTCCTCGAACGTTCCTAGAGTTGTTCCAAACACCACCAATATTGTTGTGTAACCTACCATGCACATATTCAGAGGTGATTCCATGTCATCTTACCCCATATAGGTCTCATAGCACAACACAGTCGAAATTTCGAAGTCCGATCCTATCCCATAAACCTTAGAACTAAATTTCCACTTCTGAAATGATTTACAAGTTCTAATCCCACAACTATAAGCTGAAATAGTCTGAACACACTGTATCATGCTATATCCGCAACATAAGATGAAATCACATAATATACCGCATGACTCAACACTCATAGCGATGACTCCTAATCCCAATCGCTGCTCATAACATCCCAACACCGGTAAATAACCTCTTATCAAACAAAGCCTTGCTTTAACACCTTCATATGGTGCCGATGATAAAAGAAACACGTAGAAACCAGCAACCAGTCGCCCGCTCAGCATCAATGCCATCCAGAGCCATAACTTGTGCAACTCGTGCACTCAATAACAACATCCTAAGATCGCAATTCATAAAATAGTGAAGACTCACACGAGAGGACTATCCTGCCATTACTCTTGACATTACCATATCATGCTAAAAGCATGATACACATCGTGAAACCATATCACACAATTCCTACACCAAGGATCTTCCCTCTATTTAACTTTGCTACAAAGCGTGATCCCATCCAACCGCCAGACCACATGAAATACTCCAAGCCACCCTGCTCAAAATCCATAACCATGCGAAATTCGACATCAATTACTCAAACTGCATTTCCATAACCACGTGGAAATCGGACGATACCATGCCACCCGAACCAGAAAGAACATAACCAATACGTCTCAATCCTACAACACCCATACTGGCCTACCAATAACTCTAAGTCAACTCTGGTCACCCACAACAGGTAGATAACTCTCTGAATGTTCATAACGATTGAATCATGACATATACTAACACCTGACTAGCTTTGCTCGCATCCTCGTAGTTCACAACTACAATGTTCATGAAGACTCCCAGTCTCAAAAATGGATGAGGCGCACCAATTACTATATCTGATCCCAATTCCACCACTCGAATATATAACATGTCTCTAATACTCAATCATTCCACGAGGATACTCCTATAATTCTTCTGTGCCACCAACAAACATGAATATCGGCAGTCGATCCAACAAGAGAGCGTCGTAACACCAATGATGCACCCTTACTAAAACACATTGACTTAAACACATTGTCCTTTATGAATGTATACGCTCATCCAGTCACCCAATAGTGGTATCCTTTACCTAATCATCTAAAACTTTTAGTTCTGACCTTCATTCTAGAACTGAACTGTGACCTCACATATGCCACTCTCCACTATACATAAAATACAGCATACGCCATGCAATCCTATGATAAATATGAGAACTTCATGCTCCCTTCCTAGCCACAAACAACTACGTACCCAACTAGCCAAGAACTTTCCATTGATTCCATTTAGAAGTAAAATCACTATACATCACATGACCCTCACGCAAGTAGAAATATACATCTCCAACTGTGGTAGAAATCATCAAGAACTCCCGAATTACATTTGTACAACACCATCCCGTCAAGACTGAATCCTTCTAACTCAACCAAGATACGCATGCCACCAAATTCTATGAGAATTGCTAAGAAACACCTATAATAACTCATTACCTTATAAACACCGAAAGAACTAACCATATCCCTTATCATGTCGATCTGATGTTCTACCAAGTTGTCCTATTTATCCAAGTTACTTCTGACTTACCTTCGAATTGATACTTCTTCTTGCCATAATACCGCAATTCTCAATCCCGACTCACCGCACGAAACCCGAGCATAAAAATATACCGTCTAAGGCTCGGAAGCCACTGAATACTCCCTCAATTATCCCCAAATGCACCACATTAGAAATACTTACCCTAAAGAGACTTCCTGCGAATTTAAAGTCATTACCTTCACTTTCCTGATACTTATGGATAGAATCCATGATAATGCAAATACACCACAAGCCTGGACACCTTCCCCGTAAATATCAGTTGTAACTCTTCTCACACCTTGAAGATCCTCGATCGCTACATATAACCTTGAATCCGTTTGAACCATTCTCGAACGTCATTTACTCTACGCAATTTCAATTACACTAACCAAGTAAACAGAACAGTCTGACCCCGCTTGTAATCCACATACTAGGAATGTAATCCACCCCTTTGAAGAAACAAGCACACTCATACATTGCACGCTCTACCCTTACCAGTAAAACTCCATCATTTAATGAATTCCACTATTCGTAAAGTACATTACAACTTGGATCGAAGAAATTTCCATCCGTCGAGTCATTCCTAGACTCCACCTCTGTAGGTCATACTGATTCACCCATATACCTCGTACCGAAACGAGTACAACACATAATCGTGTAATCAACTTATCATTAAAGGACTCCCCCACTTGGCTCAAAGCCAAGGGTCAAGACAACAATAACTTACGATGCCCACACATTATCACTGCCACCATACTGTGGTGAGGTTCAACTAAATCCTCCATAAGCTTATATGACCCAAACCATCTAACCCTTAAATTGTATGCAAATCTTGTATTCACCATAATAATGGTCATGCCAACTGCCACAAGCGAGCTAAACTGAAATTACAACATACATCATCTACTGGTAGAAAACAACTTGCCACAGATAAACATAAGGGTCACACACCTCAAGACAACCCGTAGGAAATACTCCTACCTGCTTAACCTCAAAATGATATGTCCATATACACTTCCAAAAATCATAGCTATCACGCAATCACTATACCTTCCTACATTAGAACACAACCATTGCCTGCCCTCGAGACATCCCATCTAGCGGTATAAGAACCTGAAGCCGATGGCAATACTAACACTGGGGCTGTGGTAAAGGAATCTTGAGCTTCTGGAAGTTTACTCACACTCGTCTGACCACATGGATACCTTCACTAGACACCGCGTGTCCCAAGAATGCTACTGAACTGAGCCAAAAATTCACACTTGGAGAACTTCGCACAAAGCTTCTCCTCCCTATATCCTTGTGATACCATCATCAAATTCCGAGTACTACAAGATGCCATCAATAAATACAATAACAAAGGAGTGCAATCACTACCTGAATACACCGCTAATCAAATACATGAATGCTACTGGAGCATTGGTCAGCTCAAAAGACATCAGATGAACTCAGAACATAACAGGAAAACCCACTTCACTCCACAACTAAACTACACGAGAGGTCCTTTAATACTCATAACTCGAAACCATATTCTAACTCAATACAGAAGTCAAATAATCAATGGTTCTTGCCACATCTCCCGCCAATTCATTTTGGTCACAATCAAACAACCTGAATACATCTAACTATCCGATCACACTCACCATATAGTCATCTAGTCACAAAGTTCCATCAATAAGGACACCAACAGACATACAAGTCCCCTAACACATGTGCTCATCCAAATACAATCTCAACACTCAAGCCACAGACAAAATCTGGCCTCAAGTCCTTCCGACTGACCCGTTATTAACATGTTAAGAAACACATCTCACCCATGGAAGTCACAAGTCACTGACGCACAACTGATCCAAGCGCTCGCGTGCGCATTCGAATACATGAAAAGAATTCAAAAAGTTACGCTTTGGATAAATAAAACGGATTCGCACGACAAGAATTCAAGAATGTGGAATGTTTCCAAAGGGTTCTACAACCTCTCGAAGATAAGTACATACGTCTCCATACCGATCCGCAAGACTCTACTAAACCTGCTCATGACCGTTGAGTCCTATGTAACCTAGAGCTCTAATACCAACTTGTCACGACCCCAAATCCTAACAGGCCGTGATGGCGCCTATCGTGGAACTAGGCTAGCCAACCATCACATTACTACGCATTTGTTCCGTTATAGTAATTCACAATTTAATAATTAACAACAAACATAGTAATAAACTAATTTTATTAAGTCTTAGCGTCCCAATAATAGTCTAAACAACTCTAAAAAAAACCTCCCAAGACCTGAGTCAATGATCATGAGCATCTAAAAAGGAAGGGAATAAATGTCTATAAATCAATTTCTAATACTAAACAAGGAAGGGAAATGGAGAAGTTGTCGACGCTGGACAGCTACCTCTAAATTCCGTAAAGCTGGTGCAAACAATCAGAAACAGCTACTGCTCCAAATTGGTACCTGGATCTGTGTGTCACGACCCAAACTGGAGGATCATGACTAGCACCCGGGCCATACTTGCCGAGCACCAACGTACATTTTATCTAACCTTCTTATTATCTTCAGGGGATAACGAGATCAATATAAATGGTAGATATGGATCATAAACATACATCATATGGGATGACAAGATTGCTAAGAAATTACATAAAAGGTACGAACTACAACGCTTCTATGAAAGACTATACAAAACAAATTAGCCAACAAGGCATACCAAACTATAAGTAAGGTGACACCTGTCTATGAGCCTCTAAAGGAGCATAAGTAATGCAACATATCCGAAACAGGGCCCCGACATACCCATAACATCTATAACAAAATGCATACCAAGACTATGGCAAGTCTGGAGAAGGGATATCGCCTATAACCGCTGAATAGGAAAGCCTACTGTGGTGGGGGAGCTGTGTCTACCTGTCTATCAGGACCTGCAGCATGACATGCAACGTCCACAAATAAAAGGACGTCAGTACGAATAAAGTACTGAGTATGTAAGGCAGAAAAGCATAAATAAGAATAGTAATGTAAAGAGAGATGTAGGAGATACAACCTGTAGCATCTTAGTGCTTCTAAGAGACAGTAAGATGAAATGCATGATACATATATACACATAATCTTTTTAAAACATTTGCCTCTGTGGGCATCATCATCATCATAGAACATTTGCCTCTGTGGGCATCATCATCATCATATCATACCCGGCCTCAAAGAGGACTCTCTTAACCCAACTGATTAGTGGTTGCACAATAGGTGCCATACCCGACCGACTATAGTGCGGCTCGGTAGAGTAAAATAGCTACATATATATATAATGCATGTAGGACTTATTGGAATCATATTCTGAACCTTTGGGAGTGAAGTAAGGTCGATATTCTCCGTACATGTTATTAGGATTAACTCTTCATCAAGAATGTTATAATAATCAGGAAGTACCAACAACATTGATAACATAAGAATAAGAGAATCAACCCCAAAATCAATTGTGCCATAATAAGGGAAACAATGTAAGTACTGCTAGCTTCTAAGAGTAAAGTATCTTTGGAAGCTCGTTCATTGCATTATGTACAATCAGAGTCATGCAAAAGAAGGAAAGGAATCGCCTCACATACCTTGTATAAACTGTCCCAGCCTCAAGCTACACAAATGTCACAACTCCTTAATCTATAATAAGAGAAACGACACTATCGTTATCGTTTAAGCGTCATAACTATTATGTATCGACCACAACCTATTTTACGATGAAACGGACAGCACCTCCCCTATTTATATGACTTCACACAAGTCAAAACAATCACCTAACAGCCCAAACAACATCAATAATAATCATATTGAGCCTCCCAAAACAGTCCACACACAATCTAATCACTTCACACATAAGACGACAACCTTAGTCGTGTCAAACGACCCGGAAATGTTACAACGAACGACCAGATCACAACCCTACATATATATGGTGTTTATCCACACCCTTCCTCCTCCAAAACTCCACAAAACAGTATTATATCACACATCCCAACAGCAACACAAAACAGCCCGCTACAAGTCAAATAACTTGAACTCACGACTTCCGATCACCCTCCCGTGAGTTCTAACTATTAGGAAACACATTTATCAAACTTCCTTGATATATAAACCCTTAAATACAGATATTAGATGTTTCTTAAATATGAAGTAACTTCCAAAACTCTAACTACAAAGAAAAAGAAGAGGCGGTATAATGACACTTATGTCGTAGGGATCGTTTTGATGTTATTGCTTCTCGATTTCATTCCCGAGATGATATTCTTCTTTGAAACCCTAGTAGATAGCTTGAGGTTATGTTTATGGGTGTTCTCTGGTAGTTTTATGCTGAGATATGAAGAGAAATACGACCTAAGACACATATATATATCTATTTTGGAAAAGGTCAAAGAGGTGCTAGCTTGGCACCCTAGGATTGGTCCATCTTCCGACGCTTATATCCTTTTATCCCGATGTCGTATGAACGAACGGTTAAGAGTATTGGAAACTACATTCCAAGATCTTAAATTTGGTATATAATATGTCCCAATATGACCTCGTATAACACATGAAATCTATTGCTCAAAAAGCTCTAGTGATCCACCTACTTGTCATATATGATGGATGCGCAGTCTCGCGAATCTGAAAATATCTCTCTACTCCTATGTCGTATCGATGAACGTTTGAATGAATTGGAAACTAGACTTGTAGATATTAAATTTGGTAGGTATATCATCCCCTAATTATAAGTATATTGGGAGAAAAGTGCAGCTACATTCGACCTAAGTTTCAACAAATTTATGAATGTAACTTGTGAAGACCTATTCCAACTTCTGTTCCAAAACTTGCTTGACTTCAAAACGTAGCACACGACTATCATATGAAAAATTTAACTCATATAATAACCTCCTTATAATTTAATTAACCATAGTCACACCCTAAAGTACATGTTATAACATTCCAAACTCGTCGACTTTTGACGAAACTTATTCTCTTCAGTTGGTTTAGCTTCTAAGCTTTCGAACCCTCTTGGTACTCGTTATTCATGATCTTAAATATTTGTAACCTCCAATGTAACATGGTTAACTTACTTTATATTCCATCAAATAGAATCTTATTTCTGAGCTTACATAAATTGACTTACGATGTACTCTCACGTACGAAAACATGGAGTGTAACATCATTCCCCCCTTTGGAACATTCGTCCTCGAATGTTGACTAATGCACTTTTCCATATCTTAAGCAATATCTCTTACGAATAATTTAATATCGTCTTTGCAATCTAGGGAGTTGTTCAGTGAATAAATCCAAAGGCTAGAACATTCCCCCCCCCCTTTAGGCCTCTTTCTCACACCACGACTTGTGGTCGAACTCCTTTCAATGTCGTAACTATTTCTACCTTATTTCATGCAGCCTACACAATTCTAACGTTGAATGTGCGCCAATGCGACTATTATCTCGTTTTTTATTTCTTATTAGCTTTTAACCTATCTTCAGGATTCACTTGGTGAACATATATTGTACTATGACAAGATGTCCCTCTGGGCATCTATAGGTGTACGAAAGTTCTTTGTTTAGTATTTTTTTGAACTTACGACTATTGCTATATCTTGTTTCATAGCCTCAGTTATCTATGCTTATGGCTTTACCACTACTAGGTAGGCCATACTATACCATAACTCTTACTTAGGTTTATTATTATGGAGACTTGCCACCCAACTCCATGTTTTTCTCTCACCGCTTATCCTATATGTATAAATCTAAGCCATTTAATGCTTCCTTATTACCGTCCATCTTAATAATGATAGCATAATCTCATCTCATACTTTGTAACTTTCATCCATTTATTGTTGATTCACCTTAATATTGATCTATAATCTACCACTGATAATTTAAAATCTCTTATGTAATATATTGTCACTAGGGCTTACGTCTCATCGGGGAACATCTGAAGTGATTTTCCTGATCCACTTAGGGACGATACTATAATGCAATAGCTATATTTCATAGAATCCCAATGTGATTCATCCTATGGGGCTATTTTACTCCCGTTTAGTTCATGAAATCCTTGTTCTCAAAATTATTACTCAATCAAAGGTCTAAACGTCATCCTCTTATCATTTATCACAATTACACTCTTACTTTACCACCATGGTAACATTCTATCTCTTCTAAATGCTCCTAGTTTTAAACTCCTTTGAGTTCACTCATAATATACTGAGCTTTTTATAACTGTATGAAAACCATCATCTCTCTTGTTGTGATGGGTTTAATCCCGAGGAATTACCTATTTTCGTCACCTTCTCACTCACCTTTTTTTATCCTTACTACTGCCTAGATAAAACCTTGTTGCTCTACCATACTTTAGCTTGCGACCTATGCACATCTACTTATACTACTCGTAACCTTCTTTTCATCATGTTAGAACCATAGATTTCCTTTCACGCCTTCTCAGTTGTCTTTAAATATAAACAATTACTTTTCCTGGTCGTTCTACCACTTGCTGCATGGATACTTGGCCTATCTTAGTTCCCATGAATACGGGGGTTCCCTGTAACTCATATGATCTCAATTATCAACTTTTGATTGATTTTTTTTTTCTTCCGTTCATTAGCTATGATAGATTTCACTTTCTTATGGAGTGCATACAACATTATAGTGAGACTGCAGTTACAAGACCATTTCTACTTTAGGTCACTATGCTTATGTTGAAGCCTACTTCCTTGTTTCCTCAGCTAGTCTTTCGTTGTAGTACTTAGGGAAGAACTTCTAACTCTTATAAAGTTGAGACCTTATTACATTGTATATCCCACGGTATTTCTGATGTTCTTACTCGCCTATCATTATCCTTAGTTACTTACCTCCATGCCCTTGTGCTTGTAGGGTTTCTTCTGAATTGAAAATTCAGTTGTCTACATTGTGGCACTCTCTTTTATTTCCGTAACACTTATATTGTACCTTCTACTACCACAACTCCTCTCTGAATATTTCTCGAGGATTACGATTTTGTATCTAAGAGACTGAATGTCCTATGTTGGGTTTCACTACGTTTATCTTGCATGATCTACTGATTTTCCTATATCCTCCTATCTAGCCATAACTAGGCTCTTCCTGAATCAACTACTGACTACCCATTGGTCAACTCTCATATCTTTATTTTATGTAACGCCTCTTGGGTTATGTCCTTTGTCTTAACTTACCTCTTGTACGGGATCCTTATGTATCAAGTGTTCATTCCCACTTATATATCAATATCATCGAGTGCGAAACCCTTATTGATTCTCCCCAACATCATGCTTTCATAATGTTCTGGAGTTATATTATATCTGTAGGATATGAATAAATGCAATCTTATTCCTTTCACCTTTTTACCACATTCTTCCTTTACCATTCGATATTTACCTCTTCATATTTGGCATTTTGTTTCTACATCTTCACAGACATTACTCGCCTTGCGGTAACCCTTCTACACCAGGTATAACTGGCACATTTATCCCATTAAGCTTAACTCTGCTCATAGTGCTTGCTTTACGGAAGCGTCTTCGTGAATGACCTTTAAAGGTTATTCTTCCATTGTTCATTCTATTATTGTCGAAACACTATCTTTGAAACGATGTCGACTATTACTAATTTCTTTGATCCCTAATTCATGTTCTGTTTTTTTTCTTGTTTACTATCCCATACTAATTTCTATTACTTGGGGGTCTAACTTTTCCTTATGGTAATCACGTGTGAGTCACCAACTCATTTATCGAAATAAGGGTATGGATTTATGGCTTATACTTTTGTATTGTCTCAAGTCCTGTCTCCTCTCATTTATTTTCACTTGACTATAGACTTTATCATTATACCATATTTTGATTTACCGCTATCACTCATTTATCACCTCTTACTCATAATGTTTCATTTACTCTCTTCTTATTTTCATGCTAATATCTCTGTCTATCGCCCTATTATAAAGACTTCAACATGACGTTCTTTCACATTTAGCTCCCCCTGCTTCATATCACTGGCTCTTCGGGACGCCTAACATTCTTCTTCTTTTTTTCTTTTTTTTTTTACTAGTGGCTGGAGTCATACTAAGGCAAATATTTATCCCTTCTAGGATCCTAGTGCCTATCTTCTGAAATTTCTGAATATTCTAGTATTCATATCTGACTGTTCTATTCTAGAGTGACCATATGGCTATCTCCAAATGAGAACTATTACCATGTTCTGCACTACCCTTCAAAAATGTTAAATAATGATAACAATCTATCTACAATTTTCGGTTACTCTAATCCCAGCTGGATCCTGATATCCTATCCTTCTCTTAAATTATTTCAGTTAGCTCCCATATGGCATAATTGAGATTGGTATGGCCAATTGTAGATTCTCCGTTACCGTTGAAAGTAACTAAAAATGCTTATAGTTCTCTGGCAGAATTATAGATACAGATAATATTTATTAACTAGGTACCTCGTACCCTTCTTTATCTTGCTTCTTTTACTTGC
>ML248910.1:2827-28144 GCA_005239495.1 Nicotiana undulata
TCTCGGTACGTCATAAGGCCATTATGCCTCTGATTAATATCATGAGATAAACTTTACCAACTTACATATTTCTGAGACCCATGAACATATGATAGAGTAATTTGACACGTGGAAGGATAAGAATATACATATATGTAGCATTTCTACGAATAGAGTATTTTATGGAAGTTGTGCATTTTCTCGTTTCGTTCATGTCGTATAGATCATGCCAAAAGAAAGAAGGGATAGCCTTAACATACCTGGAGTAGGAAAAATAATCGTGTGATATTCTTAAAAAAGATGCACCGTGATTTTGTAGAGTCACAATTCCTGTTACTGTAGCGTTATAAAATCTCAAAAGACTTCCCTTTGATAATTCATCCGTATGAAGTCTATATTTCTCTGAATGAATTAGGAGAATTTCCCTTTTATGAATTCATCTGTTAGCAAGTCCCAATTTCCCCTTAATGAATTGGATTTTATCATAGATGTGGGGCCTACTTATGGTGATTACTAAGCTAAAGAGTTCTCTAAGTTTTGACACCTAAACTCATACTTACTTAGTCAACATTCCTTCATTATAATTCCATACATGCTGCCACGTGAGGGGGGTCCTTAATCTTATCAAAATATTATAATTAATTATTATTTAACTAGGTAATGTCTCATTACCCAATAATTAACCAATTACCCACATAATTATGAATTATTTTCACTTACTCAAATACTACTCACTTTTCACATACCTTATACAACTTACTATCATGGTCATGTGGTACTTTGCATGGTACTAGTTCATAATTATCGGGTATTATCGCTCGACTCGTATTTTATTCCAAATTGACCACTTTCAACGAAACCCGTTTTCTTTAATCCGTGTACCCTCTTATTCTTCATAACACTTATTTATCGCTTGCTATAAATAGCGTAAGTACGTTAACGTCAAGATGATTTCATCCCCGAGTCTACATCGGTTAACTAAAAACGAAATTTTAATGTACAATACTTCATGGTGCAATATCGTCGTAACTTAATACTGCAAAGCGTAACATCATCGGAATACTACGGGGCATAACACGAAGGCACCAGTGCCAATTGAGGTTGATTTCGTGTCTCCGGCAAATGCACCCGCGCTATTCGAGGTTGCAGTCTTGCCACCCAAACTCATGTTCCATTTGAAGTAAGGATAGTTACACCAGTTCTGGTGGCGATGTTTACCACACCACCCTTCTACTCAAATGCTATCCCCTGGGACTATACAGCCGAGGCAAGAAGGAAAAGTAAAAGCAGGTCCGAGGAAGCCATTGCAGCACAGGGTATGACGAGAACTGGTAGGGTCTATACCCCAGAGCATCTGGCCGAAACAAGCAAGCAGGCTGCCAACCGGCCTCCCCTCATTGAGGCTGGTTCAGATGATCATTGGAGGAAAATACAGGCCAAAGAATATTCGGTCATCGACCAACTGAACAAGACGCCATCACAAATATCCATTCTATCTTTGCTGCAGCATTTTGAGACGCACAGAAGTGCCTTGTTGAAAGTGTTGAGTGAAGCATATGTGACAAACAACATCACTAGCGGGGAAATGGCCAAACATGGTGGGAAAGGTACTGGAAAGTCACAAAATCACTTTTCACGAAGACGATTTACCACATGAGGGATTGGGGCACAACAAAGCACTACACATCACCGTGCGCGTAGACTATTTTATCACAAGAATCTTGATCGACGGAGGATCCAGTCTTAACATATGTCCGCTGATAACACTTAAGAAATTGGGTAAAGGGCTGCATGAGATAAAGGATGGAGCGATCAACATGAAAGCCTTCGACGGTTCTCAAAGGTCTACCATTGGAGAAATCAATCTATGTCTGCAGATGGGACCAACTTGGTTCAAGGTGGACTTTCAGGTGATAGATGTCCCGGCATCTTACAATCTGGTGTTAGGACGACCATGGATCCATGCTGCTGGAGCCGTAGCATTAACACTGCATCAGGCGGTAAAATTTGAGTGGAACCACCAGTAGGTAATTATTCATGGTGACGGTAGCAACCCCATTTATAGCCGTCAGACTATTTCGGTGATCGATGGGAAAAGAAAGATAGGTGGGGGAGCTTACCACCACATTGAACGGGTTAATGTTGTCGACAAAGACAAGTGGTGGGGTAGCAAGATTACAAAGACAAGTGGTGGGGTAGCAAGATTGCAAGCATGATGAATTGGCGAGGGTATGAGCCTGGAAAGGCGAGGGATCCCCAAACCCATCAAACTCAAGAAACATGGTACTACTTTCGGTCTGGGGTATGAGTATACATGGAAGGAATTCAGAAATTGGTCGCCACCATGGCGCGGTCATCACTACCTCCTGGAGCAGCCAATACCTCATCTGGAGAGGACCTTCAAGCAGGCCGACATCATATATGGATCAAATGAAGAGGAAGCATTGGCAGCGATGAGGGATTTGTTTTTGAAAGACAATGATATGGATTGCTGTGTTGTTCTCGAGGAGGAGGGAGAGGAAGGCCCTTCCATACAGGCAGTGAGCAAGGGAACCTATCTCAAGAACTGGTCTGTCCGAACGACCAAAGCCCGCCGAGCCTCGGGGTAGCAAGGCTAAAAACTAGCATTTACTGTTTTATTTACTAAATGATTTTCCCTTTCTGCATTTTTTCCATTCCTGCAATAAGATTTTCGATGTTCAAAACAATTATTTAATTTATCAAAGCATTTTCTAATTTCTCTTACGAATCCGATGTTTATTTGCTACTGTTTTCTCTCATTACTTTATCTATACAACATTATTATTACTTGTCTTGATGAACCAACGACTGTAACGTGCAACGAGACAACGCAACAAACATACATTGATTCAGACGAGGATGATATACCCGATGAGATTATCAGAGAAGTCGAGAACTTTGAAAACAGACCTAAGTCCAACCGGGACGAGACCAAAACTGTCAACTTGGGAGATTCAGAAAATGTCAAGAAAACTCGCATCAACATTCATATGTCACCGTCAGATAAGAAGGAATACACAGAATTTCTAAAGGAGTATGAGGACATATTTGCCTGGTCGTATGATGACATGACTGGTTTGAGTACGTCTATTGTGGCCCACAAACTGCCGACCAATCCGACATGTCCACCGGTAAAACAAAAGCTCAGGAAGTTCAAACCAGACATGAGTTTGAAAATCAAAGAACAGGTTACCAAGCAGATCAACGCTAAATTTCTCCGGGTAGTTGAGTACCCAACATGGTTATCCAACATTGTACCTGTGCCGAAAAAGGATGGGAAGGTCAGAGTCTGTGTCGACTGCCAGGATCTCAACCGGGCCAGTCTAAAAGATGACTTCCCCTTGCCGAATATACATATTCGAATTGACAACTGCGCCAAGCATGAGTAATAGTCATTTGTGGATTGATTCACTGGTTATCATCAAATTTGGATGGATGAAGAAGACGTTGAGAAAACGGCGTTCATTACGCCATGGGGAGTGTACTGTTATAAGATGATGTCATTCGATTTAAAGAATGCTGGGGCCACCTACATGAGGGCTATGACTACCATATTCCATGACATGATTCACAAAGAGATCGAGGTGTATGTGGAAGACGTCATTATCAAATCAAAGAAAGTTTCCGACCTCATGGAGGATTTGAGGAAGTTCTTCAATAGGTTGAGAAAGTACAATTTGAAGCTAAACCCCACAAAGTGTGCATTTGCGGTTCCTGCTGGGAAGTTGCTGGGATTCATTGTAAGCCGCAGGGGAATAGAATTGGATCCGTCAAAGGTCAAAGCCATCTAGGAGTTACCTCCGCCAAAAAACAAGAAAGATGTGATGAGTTTCCTGGGGCTCCTTAATTACATCAGCCGATTCATAGCACAGTCCACAGTCATCTGTGAGCCGATCTTCACAATGCTGAAGAAGGAAGCTGTAACTAAATGGACTGAGGATTGTCAAAGGGCTCTCGATAGAATCAAAGAGTATTTGTCAACACCGCCAGTCTTGGTACCGCCTGAGCCAGGTAGACCTCTGTTGCTATACCTTGCAGTGTTAGATGGGGCTTTCGATTGCGTTCTTGGGCAACATGATGAAAGAGGAAGAAAAGAGCTGGCCATTTACTATCTCAACAAGAAGTTCACTCCGTATGAGGCCCTGTATTCTTTATTGGAACGCACTTGCTGCGCTTTGACTTAGGTCGCACAGAAGCTGACGCACTACTTCTGTGCCTACACAACATATCTCATATCAAGGATGGATCCATTGAAGTATATCTTTCAGAAGCCCATGCCCACTGGCAGGCTAACCAAGTGGAAAATCCTGTTGAGCGAGTTCGACATTATCTATGTAACTCAAAAGTCTGTCAAGGGACAGGCATTGGCAGACCATCTTGCTGAGAATCCTATGGACGGAGAATACGAACCCCTAAAAACGTATTTTCCTGATGAAGAGGTATCATTCGTAGGAGAAGACATTGCAGAATCCTACGACGGTTAGAGAATGTTCTTTGATGGAGCAGCAAAATTCAAGGGAGTTGGTATTGGAAGAGTCCTAGTATCAGAAATCGGCCAGCATTATCCAGTATCCGCCAAACTCAGATTTCCCTGCACCAAAAACATGACTGAATATGAAGGCTGTATCTTAGGGCTCAATATAGACATTGACGTGAACGTCCTGGAGCTGTTAGTGATTGGTGACTCATACTTATTAGTACATCAGGTACAAGGAGAATGGGAAACCAAGAATTCCCAGATACTACTGTATCTGCATCACGTACATGAGTTGAAAAAGAGGTTCACAAAGATAGATTTCTGACATGTCCCCAGAATCCAGCATGAGTTCGCCGATGCTTTGGCTACTTTGTCCTCAACGATCCAGCATCCGGACAAAAAATTCATTGCTCCCATTCCAGTGAAAATCCACAATCAGCTGGCTTACTGTGCCCATGTCGAGGAAGAAGCTGACGGAAATCCTTGGTTTCATGATATCAAGGAGTACTTGCAAAAGGAGAATACCAGAGCTTGCAAATGCCACTCAAAAACGCACATTTCAGAGATTGTCTAACAATTTCTTTCACAGCGGAGGAATCCTTTATAGGAGGACTCCTGATCTAGGGTTGTTAAGGTGCGTCGACGCAAAAGAAGCATCAAAACTACTGGAAGAAATTCATGATGGGACCTACGGTCTGCATATGAACGATTTTGTTCTAGCAAAGAAGATACTCCAAGCTGGTTACCTTTGGATGACTATGGAAACGGACTGCATCCAGTACATCCGGAAATGCCACCGCTATCAAATACATGGGGATATGATAAAGGTACCTTCGAGTGAGCTTAATGAAACGGGTTCACCATGGCTGTTCACCGTCTAGGGCATGGACGTTAGTGGACCAATCGAGTCTGCCGCCTCTAACGGACACAGGTTTATTCTGGTCACCATTGATTACTTTACTAAATGGGTCGAAGGAGACTCCTACAAAGCAGTCACCGAGAAAGTCATAGCCGACTTTGTCCGCGACCGTATTGTTTATCGATTCAGAGTTCTAGAGTCAATCATCACTGACAATGTTTCTAATCTCAATAGTGACTTGATGAAAGCCATGTGCGAAGCTATCAAGATCAAACAGAATAATTCCATAGCCTACAGACCTCATATGAATGGAGCCGTTGAGGATGCCAACAAGAACATCAAGAAAATACTCAGGCAGATGATAGAAAGGCACAAGCAATGGCATGAGAAGTTATCATTTGCCTTTCTGGGATATCGCACCACGGTCCGCACATCAACCGGGGGAACTCCCTACATGCTGGTTTATGGTACAGAGGCTGTTATTCCTGCGAAAGTTGAAATTCCATCTCTGAGAATTATACAAAAAGCTGAGCTCAACGATGCGGAATGGGTAAGGAGCCGTTATGAGCAGATGGCCCTCATAGACAAAAAGAGAATTAATGCAGTTTGTCATGGTCAACTATATCTAAATAGAATGATCCGAGCCTTCAACAAGAAAGTCAAACTGAGACGATTCACACTCGGGCAGCTGGTGCTAAAGAAAATCTTTCCACACCAAGACGAAGCCAAAGGGAAATTCTCTCCCAACTAGAAATGCCCTTACATGGTTCACCGAGTGCTGACAGGAGGAGCACTTATACTTGTAGAAATAGATGGAGAAATTTGGCCAAAACCAATCAATTCAGATGCAGTCAAGCGCTATTATGTGTAATCCTTTATGCTTTTGTCAACAATGTAATTGAACTACGCCTAACCCGATTCCCGTTTAAGAGGGGATACGTAGGCAGCCCTATTGGTTCGGTCACATTTTAATAAAAATCTCATTTTCCCCCACAAATGGAAACTAGGGCAGAAATTTGTGGAGGACCCTCAAAATTCTGAAGCAAGTTCAACCAATCGCCGCACGAGCAACAGCCAGAAATATTCACCCATCAAACTGGGGCAGAATTTTGAGGAGGATCCTCCAAATTCTGTGGCAAGAGAGGTTGCAATGTCTCGAACTGCTTCATGGTCATCGGTTCATATAAAGAAAAACTATTTTAGATTATATGCTTATATCATATCATTATAAAATCATGCATATTTATTTCTCGAAACAGCTTGTTTAGCAAACGCTACCCCAATGATACAGAAAGTATCATCATGATCAAGCAAACAAGTCAAGCAAAGCCAGCGGGAATGCGAACTAACCTTTCCCCTTTTCAGAAATCACGATTTTTCTTTGGATGCAGGCACAAAGATGGAGAAAGCCCCAAAACATATTATCCTCCCGAAGGGCGTACATTGCTCAAAGACACGCTTCTCAAACTCGTCGCGCATGCCGACATTTATTATCATCACCAACGACACTTCATTATCGCAATGCTCACAACAATCATACCGCGGTAATCTGTCACCAACTAAGAATTCTTATTGTCATCTTATTCATTGCATAAGACTACCATTCTGCCTTCCGATACTAAGCACTGTCTCCATCTGCATTTTATTTCCTGCATAAGGTTACCATTCTGCCTTCCGAGACTAAACACTGTCTCCATCTGCATTTATTTCCTGCATAAGCCTACCATTCTACCTTCCAAGACTAAGCACTGTCTCCATCTGCATTTATTTCCTGCATAAGGCTACCATTCTGCCTTCCGAGACTAAGCACTGTCTCCATCTGCATTTTATTTTCTGCATAAAGCTACCATTCTGCCTTCCGAGACTAAGAACTTCTCCATATGCATTTATTTCCTGCATAAGGCTACTATTCTGCCTTCCGAGGTTAAGCACTGCCTCCCTTTTACTTTTCAAAGCAACTATTGTCTCTACCAGTATCTACTTCATTTCCTTTTGGGCTAAGCTCTGCCCTTCTAATTCACAAGACTAAGATCTGTCTTGTTAGCATCATACTATTGCATTTCTCATGGGCTGAAATATCACCAACCTATCCAAAGGTGTCATCGTTCAGAGCCACCATCTTCATGGTCTGAGAGCACCATTTCATGGACTGAGGATCTCTTTTATCAGTTTGCATATCATTATTCAAAGGCATCAAGGTTCAGAGGCACCATCCTCATGGCCCGAGAACATCATTTCATAGCCTGCGAATTCCGTGTCAAGCGATTCATGGCCAAGGACATCATGGTCTAAGGACGTCATCCTCAACCGTCCAAAGACAACATTCATAGTCCAATGGGAATTAGCATCATGTTCAAATTAAGCACAATATATGCTTGTTATTCATTTGCAGGAAATCGGGATAGGAACAACCAGCCAGGCAGGAGCGGACCGCTCCAGTTCTTCTAACTACTCACAAGCCATTTTGTCCACCTTGCCTTGCGCCTTGCGTCCGTCCTTATAAAACGTCACCAGTATACTTCGCCGGTGACTCCTGAACTACATTCGGCATGATTCCTGTATAACCAGGGATATGTAGGCAACTCAGAAACTAGGGTGCGGCCTAAGTCTTTCATACTATTTCCACTCAGTCAAAAATTGGCTATCATATCTTTACCCGACAACTCTTTCATCCTTCCCGGGTAAAAAAGGGCAGCTGTTGATACCCAATTTTCCCCAAATTATTTTCAAACATGCATATATACCGTCAAAATCACTCTTTATAGTAATTGGTATTTTTCCATAATTTTTCATATTTTTTATCAAATTATTTTCCTGTTTATTTAATACTTTATATTCCATAATTATTCATAAATGATATTATAAATAATTTTGAATCATTTTTTTTCTTGCTCAATATGCTATTTATATCCTAGTTTTATTCCCTTAGGATTTAATTATTTCACAAATTAGCCAATATTGACATTATTAAGTTAATTTCAGCAAGTTTTGCAATAATAGCACAAATATGCATTTATACCATTTTTAAATAAATACGTAATCACTTCTATATTTTTATAGTAGTTAATTATTCTAATTTCATTTATTAGGTTTTATTTTTGTTTTACACCATTATCAGCTATTTAATTAATTGATTATCCTATTCAAATTGGGTATTAACATTTAGCCTATTTCTATTTAAATTCTAGCCAAATTATAAACCCAACCCCACCGGACCATTTAGCCCAATTAACCCAGCCCAACTAAATAATCCTACTCGGCCTAACCCCGTGTTTGATCTGAACCGTTGATCACACAAGATCAACGGTCCAGACTAAACTTACCTTAATTAACCCCAACCAAACCCCCCCACTGACCCCTCATTCTCCCAAACTCATTCTCTCTCTATCTCTCTCTGTGACTCTCTAGCTCCCTCGAGAAGTTTTCTTGACTTCTCTCCTCCGGTGGGCTCTGTTCACCTTCTCCGGCTGGTTCTCTCACCAGAAACTATGGTCCTTCATCACCTCCTGGCTACCTACCCACTTTGCACCGGTCCAGTTATACTCTGGGGCTCTCAGGCAAACCTGGAGTGGTCCAACTCATCTCCTATGGTTCCATGCCACTTTTCGGCTTCCCCGGCCATCAGACTAAGGATTACCACCTGTTCCGGCTTAAGCCGGTGCCATCTTTAAGGTTCTCCCTATTTCTCTGGGTTCCACGAAACCCTAACCCTATGTCTTTCGATTTATCCTAGATCTACTCTAGATCTACAGTATTACGAAGCTTCTTTCTATGATTTCTCTGAAAACTTTCGTCTTTAAACGATCTTTCAATCGCAAAACCTAGGGTTTCACAAACCCCTTTCAAAAAATGAATTTTTACTTCTGCTTTTAATATTATTCTTTGATTTTCTCTGTTATACGATTGATTCAAAGTTTCTTTCACTTTTTGGTTCACTAAAACCCCTAATTTCCTTTTTAGGTTTTAGTTCGTCTTGTCTGCTATATCTGTATGCTTCTTCTGTACTCCCTATGTGCTCTATGCGTCTTACTCTAATTCGTGGTTGGGTTTTCTGAATCTCTATTATTCCTTTTTCTTAGGGTTTCTCTGGTTTTTGTGCTATTTTTATTGTTTATCAAGTATGATTATTGGTTTAACTATTGTTTGCCTGATACTCTCTACTGACTCTGTGTATCTCTTTGATATTTTCCTCGAACCCATGACTTTGTATGTTCTGTACTAATTTTCCAAAATGTTTCCTTACTTATGTGATACTTTCCTTGATTATTCTTGATTCCATGTGATTTTTATTGCATTCAAGATTCCCTCGACTAATTTTCAGAATTAAAATCATGCTTTTCCTTATGAATATGCTACCAGTTTTACTTTCCTTAATTATGTCCTATGTACTTGGCCTCTATTAAGTGCTACATGATGTTACTATCCCTATTATAGTAAAATCAGTCTTATAATTGATTCCTTTCCCTTATTTAACTCTGATTGTCCCGTTTGACCTTGACACCCTAATTAAAGGGAGTCCAGGTCCTTAATTGACACTGATTGAGTACTATTTCCATAATTATGTTAGACTAATTACTCCTTACCTTATTTCCTTACTCGTTTTCAGAATTATAAATACTCTACTCTCTTTAGCATAAAAGAAAAGACATACATACGAACCCATACACACAGAGCACACTGATATTGTTCTGAATTCTCTCTTGCTTTGCATACCATTGTCGTAATTGCTCTACTTCTCTACACATTGATGTTTTATTCTAACCCTTGACTGGTTTGTTTCTGGTTTAAGCTTACAATACCCAAACAACATGTTTCAGTTCGTGTTAAGATTTCTGTTATTCCTTTTGTGCTTCTACTTAGGGTTCTATTGTTTACCATGTAACTAGCATGTCTATGTGATTTCCCCTTTCCCTTTAGTCTCACATGTCTATTATGATTCATTATGATCCTTCTTGACTCCTATGAAACTAGCACATCTATTTGTCTATGTGATTTCCCCTTTCCCTTTAGTCTCACATGTCTATTATGATTCATTATGATCCTTCTTGACTCCTATGAAACTAGCACATCTATTTGTCTATGTGATTTCCCCTTTCCCTTTAGTCTATCTTGTCTGTTGTTTTCCTGATGTGATTCATTAGGATTCTGCCTTATTCCTATGAAACTAGCATGTCTATTTGTTCTATGTGACTTCCTTTCTCCTTCAGCTCTGCATGTCCAGCACTGCTCCTATATGTTTCATTATGAATCTTCCTTACCCCTTGACTCCTAACATTATGAGCATGCATCTATAATACCTATCTATTATGTAACCCTAATCCTGGACCTAATTTGTGACACTGTTTGACATCCTCTCAATCTAATGCTAACTATGCTATGATTGTTTAAACCCTGTAACACTATCTTGAGGACTACTTGTGTGCAAGTATGTTTCTACTATGTGACTTATTTGTCCCCAGTTCCCCCTATCCCTGTTTGTGTTTGCTTCCTAAACTATGCATGCTTTTTTCTGAGTTATGATTGTCCTGTTCTTTCCTCTCCAAACTAGTTTTTTTTCCATAAAATAAACTCTCATGTTGTTCTCTGAAGCTATTTTCAAAACAGTTATTTCAAAGCTACATTTCAAATTCAACTCCTTTAAGACTATAAGCACATCTCACTACTCTTAGTTGCTAAGTTCATCCCCCATTCGTGTGAGCACTGCCTTGGGGACCACCTAAGTACCCATTGAACACTGACACACAAGGCTGGCATTCCACACTGCACTTACTCATTCCTAGCTAGGGAACTTGGGTGTGAGCACTGCCTTGGGGACCACCTAAGTACCCATTGAACACTGACACACAAGGCTGGCATTCCACACTGCACTTACTCATTCCTAGCTAGGGAACTTGGGTGTGAGCACTGCCTGGGATCCTCTGAGATCCTTAGGAACTCTGACACACCTGGGTTACAAAAGGTCATGGCATATGGCATGTTTGGATCTGGATACTTGGGCCTACTATTAGGCTCTCTATAGTATAACCACTTAATTTTCTTATTCATTTATGTAATTTATGCAAGGTTGGTATGTAATAATTAATTATAAAAACAACTCTGGGGTTGGATAGTGGAATGGGTGGGGTTATGCATGCTTAATATAATTACCAGGTAGAGAACATGCTTATAGGGTTTATTTTACCTATGTGTGCAACAATCACATGTTTAGGAATACCTGCCATGCATGCATTAGATACCATGCTTTAGGTCTATTTATTTCAGCATCTCATCATACTCATCATGTTCGTAGTAAAAGGCTATTATAATTGCTGCATCATCTTTGCAAATGCCTCACTTGGAAATCCTGTTTGTAATTAAATAACTAACAAAACAGCTGTTATAAGGTTACTGCCTCTGCATGTTCACAATAACTATCTCTAGACATCCTATTTAGGTTAAGCAATAACATTAAATGTCAATATTTGCATTAGAGACCATGCTACCTTAGGGCTTCAATTATCAGCATGTTCCTGTTATCTATGCCAAATTCATGTGTTAAAACATAGAGCATTGAACACTTAGAAATCATGTACTAGGTCCTACAGCTTAACCAAAATTACGCTTCTATATTTTCTGTCTCGAATCAAAAGGATGTGTTAATAAGTAAACTCCGCCTTAAGAGTAATAGATTTTGATTTCTGAAAACGTTTTGTGCACTTAGAAAAGCATGCATAGGTTTGCATCATTATACACCCTTTATGCATTCAGATATCATGTTTTTTAGGACACTGCATCCACATTAGTTTAATCACCTTTAACTCTAAAACAGATTCACTTTGTCTATTCATTATTTCCTGAGACTAAAACAGGACCACTGGAGTATTTCTACACACCTAGGCAAGCCTTAAGTATCAACATTTGTAAAACTGGAAACTACTTTACTCTATGCATAACTTGGCTAATTGCAGATAAGAATTCATAGTTTAAAATTGACCAGGTTACTTCTTCTAAAACTCAGTAATTAATCTGTCCTGCTATTGTATTCACATGTAGTCATCCTGTCTTAGGTTCTGAAATTTGAGACCTCTTTGTGTTTGAGTCGTTCTAATCATGTGTATTGACTTGTGGAGGGATATATGAGCGTTGCATCTGCTTCTGTGTGTGCCCTATATTTTGCAGTCCTAACTGTTTTATTTGTCGCTTATAATTTTGTCCTTTAAACCTAGGGGTTCTGCCCCCTGTAGGAATAGTAGTCCTAACTTCCTCCGATACTGATAGGATGGGACGGGTAAGAGCACGCGATAAGCTTCGTGACCAACACACGTTCTAAATACCTTCACGGGGTGGGAAGGGTAGAATATGGATATGTTGACCGGTGCGCTAATACCATGTGTAGCTCTGCCTATCGGGTATTGCATCAATGTGATCCATATTACTTTAAACCTAGGACATTTTCTCAAATTTTTACTTTTAATTTCTTTTCAAACATTCAATAAAATCCCAATACTTGTTTGAAATCCCCTCTTATGTGAGCCCTGTTTGTTATTTGTTTATTGTTCAAATCCACGAAACCATTTGGCCGGAACCCACAGTTGTGGATCCTGAGGGGTGCCTAATACCTTCCCCTTAGGATAACCTCAAGCCCTTACCCTATCTCTGGTAACGCAAACTAGTTAATGAGTTAACTACTCAAGGTGCCCTAACGCACCGTAAAATCGTTAGGTGGCGACTCTTCCCTAAACCTCTTCCTTTTAAAGGATGTCTAAAATGTGATAAACCCGATCTCTCCGCACATAAGTTTGGAGGGAAAAGGGGGCGCAACATGTATTTAGACTATAAATCATTCAAAACCATTGTATGCATCCTTAAACTTTAATCTTTTGAAATGTGTTTTCACAGGTGTGCTTAGACAACGAACTCTTTCAAAACCCTTACTTGTTTAAACTCTAATTGCTTATTTGCTACTTGCCTAAATTCACAAAGTTGTTTGGCCGGGAACCACAATTGTGGACTCTGAGGGGTTCCTAACACCTTTCCCTTGGAGTAATTTCAAGCCCTTACCCTATCTCTGGTTATCCAAATATGTTTTTGTAAATGACCCTTAGTATGTGCCCTAACGCACCTTAATTCGTTAGGTGGAGACTCTTCAATTCCTTGTATACCCCTTCCCAAAAGGAAATGAGTTGTCTCAATAATGTCAAAACCCTGACAGATCCGAAAGGCGAGGTAAAAAGCATGGCGACTCTGCTGGGGATTTCTAGGATTTTACCATTTCAAACTGCTTTGTGAATATTTACCTCTATTTTGTTAATATTTGTACCTCTTCCCTTCCCCCTTATGTGCAATTAATTATTTCTTTCTTTCAAGTATTTAATCTTCCTCAAAAGGCAAAACTGACATGTTTCCTTGTTTCCTTTTGTAGTCGTTTTTTTATTACAACTGTTGTATTTACTGCTTTCACAACGTGCAAATACATGACTGCATGCATTTACTGCTTATTTATTGCATAATCATGCTCAAACATCATACTCCACTCGTGCCAATAGAAATCTCATAGCAACGCTTGATGAGTGGTTGCGCCCTTCCTTTTAATATCACCCCTAAATTCGGAAAGGCTTATTTGCGGTAAAACTAGTCGATCAGTGGTGCAGTCCACCGATTTTTTTCATAATCCCAACGGATCATCACGTTCTGTGCATTTATTTGGAGAATAAAATGCTTGTATGCTAATCATAAATGTTAATAGTCGAGTCTGGTGGGGGTAAGGGTATAACTATGTTTGTCTTGCAGAGATATGAGGCACGAGGTCCCTAGATTCGTCATGGTCAGCAATATTCACCCTAGAATGCTTGGAGCGAGGCATAGTCGAGCTGGAAGGAAAGACCATCAAGAGGGTTGAAGGCTGTCAGAAAGCTGAGGGGAATGAAGGTGGACACCTAGCCAGAGCATACCTGCTGCTGGGACTGCGTGAGCTAGGGAATCTGTTCGATGGGATCAAAGATGCCAAATCTTGGGAAGGTCCTTCTGGAACCAAGTAGGATAGGATTTCCTTTTTTGCTTTTACTAATGTAATAAGGCCAAGTGCCATTAGTGACTTTATTTCCTGCTTATTATTTTAGTGTCATTTTTTTTGGATTCGTCTATTTTACATTAATGAAATGAGGCATTTTGGCATCTAAGTTCTCCAAATATACTTGTAGCTAGGCCTACCTCGGGCACAACGAGGCTCCCAAATTATGACGCGCTTTATATGTGTTTAGATACTGCAATACTTTTTCATAATCCTCCCTGACTTGGCTACCTTTTGTTTTTTGTTTTATTTCTTTTTTATTATTCCCCTCCCCAAAGGTTGGTTCGTTCATTCTGGCATCATCATCATATTATATAAGATCCAGGCCCCCCCCGCCTTCTTCTCCTACTAGTCCACCTAAAGGAAAAAGCAAAGGAAAAGGCAAAATGGAAGATTCAAGCAACATCGGGAAAGAAAACACAATGCTGGTCTAACGAACAGAGGATCCTAACAATCAAGGTACTCAGGTTCAGAATGAGGCTATGACACAACTCGAGCAAAGGTTGTTGAAACTCCAAGGGGAGCTTGTGCATGTCCGGAATTTGGTGAATTTATCTTTCTCACTCAGTGTCCCAGACGTCATTCAGAATCCTATACCTCCTCAGAATACCCCAAACAAGAAAAATCCTCCCACAACTCATCATCATACAACTCCACCGAAAAATCAAACTATCCCACCACAGCACCAGCACAACACTTGCCACGCTCAGAGAAATACCCCGCTGATTATCCATGAACCTCAAAACTCCACCAGTGACCACCTCTATGCCCAAACACCAGGTCATCAGAACAACCCCATATACGTGGAGACTCTTCCACACTCCACCCAACCCATTTCGTAAACACCTGAATCCAGTGAGAAGGATATGCTCATTAGGAATTTGGCTGAGGAACTCAAGAAGCTGACTAGACGAGTTCAAGGCGTTGAAGGTAGTAGGGGAGTCGAAGGGTTGAACTATGAAGATCTCTGCATACAGCCCGATGTTGAACTACCAGAGGTTTACAAACCTCCTAAGTTCGAAATGTTTGATGGTACAGGTGATCCGAGGGTCCATATGAAGACCTACTGTGATAAATTAGTTGGAGTAGGAAGAGATGAAAAGATTCGCATGAAGCTGTTTATTGGAGCCTCACAGAGGATGCTCTGTTTTGGTACATCAGCCAAGACCCCAAGAAGTGGTCCAAACGGGTGAACATGGCGTCAGACTTCATGGACCGGTTCAGGTTCAATACAGAGAATGCGCCAGATTTTTCCTATATTCAGAATCTTAAGAAGAAGCCCAAGGAAACTTTTCGCGAGTATGCTACTCGCTGGAGGTCTGAATCAGCTAAGGTTAGGCCTACTCTAGACGAAGAATAGATGAAAACTTCTTTGTTCGAGCACAAGACCCACATTATTATGAGCGGCTGATGGTGATTGAGAACCATAAATTCTCTAACATTATCAAGTTGGTGAGAGAATTGAGGAAGGGATCAAAAGCGGAATGATTACAAATTTTGAAGCATTGTAGGCTACAAACAAGGCCCTGCAATCTGGCAGTGTGTCCAAGAAAAGAGATGTCGGAGCCGTAATAGTTGCACAAAGGACTAAATCCCCACTGAAATACCAAACCTACCAAACACCCCTGCTCACATATCAGCCAGCACCTTCACCAACATACCAAGAACCCTCACCCACATACCAAGCACCCTCGCCACATACCAGTCAACACCTCCACCAACATATCAGCCATCTCCACCACCTACCTATCAGCCTACTTCTCCCAGATATTTCCCAGCCAGCTCTTGTTTACCATACCTACAACTCTCAACCATCTCACTTCCAATCTCCCCCTGCTCGCCAAAACTTCCCGAGACCTCAACCCAACTTTGATTGCAGACCTCCTAAATAATACACTGCCATTGCTGAACCTATCGACCAGCTGTATGAAAGACTGAAAGCTGCTGGTTATGTCACTCATATCCCTGATGTAACCTCTAATAATCCCTCTCAATGGGTTAATCCAAATAAAACTTGTGCATACCATTCCGGCATGAAGGGACACACAATCGATGAATGCCGCTCCTTGAAAGATAAGATATAGTCTATGATTGATAATAAGGTCATTCTAGCAAAGGAATCTACTCCTAATGTCCGCAACAACCCGCTCCGAGATCATAAGGGTGGAGGCGTCAACATGATTGAGATAGAAGAGGAATGGGACCCAGAGGGGTTGATCGGGTTGATCATAGAAGGTGATGACCCAAAGAAGCCAACAGTCACTCTTAATCCCATCATAGTCTAGATCAAGCCATCCGAAGATGTTGAGTTAACTGCGTCATTCGAGTTTAAAACAGCACCACATGTAGATGCACCTGCGCCATTCAAGGTTGAAACTATGCCACCTGCTAAGGCACCTGTTCCATTCGAAGTGAAAGTAGCTGCACCAATCACAGTGACGGTGTCAACCACACCACCCTTTTACACCAACGTTGTACCATGGGATTATGTAGCTGAAGCAAAAAGGAAAGGCAAAGTCAAGATAGAAGAAGCTACTGATCACAGGGAATGACAAGGACCTGTAGGGTCTATACACCGGAGCACTTGGCAGAATCAAGCAAACAGTCTTCTAACAGGCCACCCATCATTTATACAGGCCCATATGACCCTTGGAGGAAGGTGCATGCCAAAGAATACTCAGTCATTGATTAGTTGAACAAAACCTCAGCCGAGATATCCATTCTGCCATTGCTGCAGAATTCAGTGACGCACATGAATGCTTTGATTAAAGTGTTGAACGAAGCATATGTGCCAAATAACATCACCAGTGGGGAAATTTCCAATATGGTAGGTCAAGTGCTGGAGAATCATAATATCACTTTCCACGAGGATGAGCTTCCGCCTGAAGGGTTAAGCTATAACAAAGCACGACACATCACTGCGCAATATGAGGACTACTTCATCACCAGGATTCTGATTGATGGGGGATCCAGCCTCAACATCTATCCATTGACAACGCTCAAGAAAATGGGCAATGGACTGTACTAGATAAGAGAAGGGCCGATGAATGTGAAATCTTTCGACGGTTCTCAGCGGTCCACCATCGGCGAGATTACATTTTGTCTGCAAATGAGACCTACATGGTTCGAGGTTGAATTTCACGTGATAGATATATCCCCGTCATATAATCTGTTATTGGGATGGCCATGGATACATGCCGCTGGGGACGTGGCATCAACATTGCATCAGGCGGTGAACTTTGAATGGAACCCCAAGGAAGTGATCATCCATGAAGACGGAAGCAACCCTATCTGTAGTTGCCAGACCATCCCGGTGGTTGAAGGTAGAAGAAGGATAGGTGGAGAAACCTACAACCACATTGATCAACGCAATAGACAAGGAAAAATGATGGGATAGTAAGATCGAGAGCATATTGAACTTGAGTGGGTACGAGCCTAGCAGAGGACTCGGTAAGAATCTTCAAGGGATATCCAAGCCTATACAGCTGAAGCGCCATGGCACCACTTTTGGGTTGGGATACAAATACACATGGCAAGAGTTCAAGAACTGGTCGCCACCATGGTGCAGTCCTTATTACTCGCTGGAACAGGTGATACCGCATCTGGAGCAGACCTTTCAGTAGGCCATTATCATATGGGGGTCATAGGAAGAAGAAGAACTGGCACCCTTGATGAATTTATTCCTAGAAGATGATGATATGGACTATTGTGTCATTGTTGAAGAGGAGGAGGAGGAAGGCCCTTCCATTCAAGCCATGAGCGAATGATCATTCCTTAAGAATTGGACTATCAGAACAGCTAGGGCCCGACGAGTCCCGGGGTAGCAAGTCTGAACAAGCATTGTTTATTTTTCATTTGCTAAATGATTTACTTTTCGCATTTTTATTTGTGTAATAAGATCTTCAGTGTTCTAAAACATTTGTTCAATTTATCAAAAGTACTTTTTATGTTGTTATGAAGCAATATTTATTATTATCACTTCTCTCTCATTACGTTATCTATACAACATTACTATTACTTGTCTTGATGAACCAATGACTGTGACATGCAATGAGACAAAGAAATAAAAGGACATCGATTCAGAAGAAGAGGATGATATACCCAATGAAATTATCAGAGAAGTCGAGAATTTTGAGAACAGACCTATATCCAACCTGGACGAGACTGAGGTAGTCAACTTGGGAGATTCAGAAAATTTCATAGAAACTCGTATCATCATCCATTTATCATCGTCAGAGAAAAAGGAATACACACAGTTCTTGAAAGAGTATGAATATATATTTGCATGGTCGTACGATGACGACTGGTCTGAGTACATCCATTGTGGCTCACAAATTGCCAACCAATCCAATGTGCCCGCCAGTAAAACAAAAGCTCAAAAAGTTCAAGCCTGACATGAGTTTAAAGATCAAGGATGAAATTACCAAGAAAATCAATGCCAAGGTTCTCACGGTGGTTGAGTATCCAACATGGTTAGCTAACATCGTGCCAGTATCGAAGAAAGATGGAAAGGTTAGAGTTTGTGTCGACTACCGGGATCTCAACTGGGCCATTCTGATGGATGACTTCCCTCTTCCAAACATACACATCCTGATTGACAATTGCGCCAAGCACGAGCTTCAGTCATTCATGGATTTCTTTGCTGGTTACCATCAGATTTGGATGGATGAAGAAGATGCTGAGAAAACGGCTTTTATTACTCCATGGGGAGTTTACTACTGGGGCCACCTATATGAGATCTATGACCACTATCTTCCACGACATGATACACAAAATGATCGAGGTATATGTGCATGATGTCATTATCAAGTCCAAGAAAGCCACCAACCATATAGCAGATCTGAGGAAGTTCTTCATCAGGTTGCGAAAATATAACTTGAAATTAAACCCCGCGAAGTGTGTATTCAGGGTTCCTGCTGGAGAATTGCTTGGGTTCATCGTCAGCCGCCGAGGGATAGGATTTGATACATCAAAGGTTAATTCCATTCAAAAGTTGCCACCACCAAAGAACAAGAAAGATGTGATGAGTTTCCTAGGACGCCTTAACTACATCAACCGATTCATAACTCAGTCCACGGTCATATGTTAACCAATATTCAAGATGCTGAAAAACGATGCTGCAACCAAATGGACCGAGGAGTGTCAAAAGGCATTCGACAGAATTAAGGAGTATTTGTCAACACCGCTAGTCTTGGTACAACCAGATGTTACACCCCATGTTTTTGTACATGAAAGTACACCATGATTAAATTGATATAAGCTCGGGAACGAGATTATTTTTGAGGTTATAAGTATTATGCTGTTTCACAAGTGATTAGTAAATTCGTAAAAGTAAGAGGGGTAGCAAGTCGTTGAAAATGAATTTCGTTAAACTTGGTATTTTGGGATAAAATATGGCCCGAGCTAAAATACCCGGTATTTATAGACTAGTGCCATACAAGGTACCACCTGGCCATGATAATAAGGTGTATACATGTGTTAAAAGTGAGTAATATTTTAAGTAATTTGAGATAATCCTTAATTATGTGAATTATTGAATAATGGGGGAATTAACTAGTTAATTAATATTTAGTGGTTGATTAATTAAAGTTTTTGGATAAAATTAGTGAGCCAAAACGTGGCATCCCCCTCCCATTATAATTAAATGACTCATGAGTCATTAGGATAAGGTGGCAATTAAGAGAGTGATGTGGCTAAGCCACCACAGAAAGTGGGTCTTAGAATAAAAGATACGCATTGATGTTAACATCTGTCTTAGAAAGCACAAAATAGGACACACATATCAAACCAAGATAAGAGCCTATAAGAATTAAAAGACAATTTTGTTTCTTACCATTGAGTTAATAAATGCAACCTGACTCTTTGAATTAAAAGATATATAAATGAACTCTCTATTTCAAAATCTGAAGAAAAACCCACCTTAAGGCAGGCCCATTCTAATGTAAGAACACCCATTATGATGAAAGAGCTCTCTTATTTAAATTACAAGAAGTAACGTGAGATTTTACAACCATCTTCAACAATTCATACAGAATTGAAACTTTACTATTCTAGCAAGGAAAGCAATGCGAGAGTTTGATCAAATACACCAAAATAGAGATGTTCTACATCTACCAAGTAACGATCTTCAAAAAGGAATTCATCCGAAGTTATACGACATAATAGTAAAAGGATTCGTAATTTTGAGGGAGCCCGGTATAATCTTTCTCCAGAATATCATACGTATATTTTTCCTACTACGGTCCGCGGTTACGTGTTACCGCAATTGACATGTGTTAGGAGGATTGTCAAGAGAATCGACTTAGGTATGTTAAGGATATCCCGTCTTTCTTTTGGCATGATCCATGCGATATGAACGAAGCGTGCAAATGCACAAATTCCATAAATGACTCTATTCATAGAAGTATTAGAGATATCTATGTTCTTGAATTTCCATGTGTCATAATACTTCATCATCTGTTCATGGGTCTCAGAAAAATATGAAAGTTGAAAAGAGTTTACTTTATGATATTACTCAAAGGCAAAATGGCCTTATGAAGCTCCGAAAGATTTTATTAACGTACTTTTCATGCATTGCATTCATGTGCATTGACCCATGACCAGATGGCGTTATATACGTGTATATATGTATATGGGATATGGGAAAAGGTTATGGCGTTATATACACACCACCACCTGATCAACTGGTATATGATGATGATGTTACTCACAATGGCTGAAATATGATCAAACGGCGTTATATACGCGTATATATGTATGTATATTCAAACGGCGTTATATACACATATATATGTATGTATATATATGTATATGGGATATGGGAAAGGTTATGGCGATATATACGCACCACCACCTGATCAGCTGGTATACAATGATGACTTTGCCCACAATGGCCGATATGATATGATGGGATGCCCTCAGAGGCTGATCATGTTATGAAACATATACCTATGCATGACATGGCATTCATACACATATGCATGATACTAAAAGTGATTTATTATTTACCGAGTTATTCAGACATACAGGTTGAGTCAATTACTCTATATCTCTTCCATGTCTCTTATGTATTTATTTATGTGCCTTACATACTCAGTACATTATTCATACTGACGTCCCTTTTGCCTGGGGACGCTGCGTTTCATGCCCGCAGGTCTTGATAGAGAGGTCGAGAGCTCTCCAAGCAGGCTATCAGCTCAGCGGAAGATGTTGGTTCTCTCCATTTGCTTCGGAGTTGCTCGTTTGGTTAGTATGATTTAGACACATATTGTTTGGTAAGGCGGGACTCTGTCCCGACCTTTATGATATTTATGTACTCTTAGAGGCTTGTAGACATACGTCGTGTACATAAAGGATTGTACGGCCTAGCCGGCCTATGTTTTGAGTTTATAAAGGATTGTGTTGGCCTATTAGGCCCGTATGTCACGTGTATATGATAATGTAATAAGAAAGATATGTGACATTGGTACTCGGTCGAGTAAGGTATCGGGTGCCCGTTGCGGCCCATCAGTTTGGGTCGTGACAAAAGTGGTATCAGAGCAGTTCTGTCCTAGGGAGTCTACAAGCCGTGTCTAGTAGAGTCTTGTTTATGGGTGTGTCTTGCACCACACTTATAAGCAGGAGGCAACAGGGCATTTAAGATTGTCACTCTTTCTTCTTACTCTATATCGTGTGGTAGAGCTCACTTATAAGAATTCAAATTCCAAAATTCTATTTTTATTCGTAATAAGACGATGCCTACGTTCAGAAAGATGATCGATAAGAGATATAGCTGTGGAAGTGTTGAATTATAGGAACTCGACTTTGTATCATGCTTATGATAAGTAAGTATAAGGTCTTCAGCAGATCATGTGCGTACTGAAAGATGCAAGCCTCTTGATAAGGAACCTTAAGGCAAGAAGGCCTATCCACCTCTATGGTGAAAGACAACGAGAGATTAAGAAGGTAAATACAAGTTTACATAGGCAAAAGAAGCAAGATGAATAAGGGTACGAGGCGCCCAGTTAATGAAGGTTAACATCGTTTATAATTGAGGTAGAGGAACATAGGCTTTTTGAGTTATATTCAACAGTAACAAAGATATGTACAATTGGTCACACCCATTTCAGTTATGCCTTGTGGGGTCTAACAAGTATAGTTAAGAGAAGGATGAGATATCAAGATCCGGCTGGGGTTAGAGTAACCCAAATTGGTAAATGGATTACTTTCATTTGTTGGCATTTCCGAAGGGTATTACAAATGTGCCAATAGATCTTCTTGTGAGACACCCAGATGGTGCACTCTAGAATATTACGATTAGTTGTGAAAACTAGCATTTAGAAGAAAGGCACTGAAAGCCTGGATGGGATAAATATTACCTTAAGTGTGGATCTCATCCCTAGTAGAGCGAGGATGCTGAGCAACCCAGAGAGCCGATGAATGAAGCAATGAGATCTAAAAGCGAAAGAATGTCGTGTTGAAGTTTTCACAAGAAAAGGGATATGCAAAAATATTAGCAGTGTAATGAGAAGAGAGATAAGGAAGTACTATGAATAAGGTATGATACATGGATGAAAACGGTAGAGTGTTACAGAACCTATAGTCAAATGAAGTAAGAGACGAAAGGTAATGGGCCTTAAGATGACGAAAAAGTATAGGCCATAAGGTTATATCCTCATTTGTAGAATAAGTTTGTAACTCCAACGCGACTACCATAGGGGAGAGTTAATCCCCAGAGTAACAAAAATCAGTATGGACTGGCAAACAAGATAAACTAAATATGAATTAGGGACTGAATGATTGGGAAGTACTCGGCATCATAGGAATTTTAGATTTCGTTCCAGAGGTATTAGAAGGGACCACTGGAGAAGATTCACGATGAATACAGAGAATAGTCATTCGGGGAGACGCTTCCCTAGAGCAAACAATGTGAGCAAAGTTAAGCTTAAGAGACTGTATGTGCCAAATACGCTAAGTGTCACCCTCGCGAGTAAGGGAATTTGTCATCCTTGGTACAGAAGAATTGCCGCAAGGCGAGTAAGGATCATTAATGTTGAGAAACGACACCAAGGATTAAGAGGTAATATATATATAGGTAGATCCTCGTGGCTCCAGTTCATAGTATATCCCTAAAGGGGGGAATATGGATTAACGCGGCATTAAGTCAGAATTAAGTGGTTCTAGTAGCTACGGAATGGTAAAGGAAGAATACGATATGTGAAAGATGAATGAGACGACACTTATCCAAATCTTACATATACGCTACGATTCAAGAATATTGTGCAAGCACGATGTCAAGGAGAGGAAGTAAAGGTTCCTGTTTGAGCTGTTATTAATAAATAAGGAGCCAGAGCGATACGTAAGATAAGACAAAGGAAATAACCCAAGAAAGATAACAAGGAGTATTGATATAAGAATGGGCCAACGAGTAGTTAGTAATTGGTCAGAAAGATCCCGGTTATGACTAAACATGAGGTTACAGACGAGTCATCAGATCGTGTGCGATAAACATAGTAGAACCCAACGTGTATAGTTCAGCCTCGAAAAATATTATTATAATACTTGAGATATATTCAAGCAAGAGTCGGGGTAGCTAAAGGTACCGTATGAGTGTTACAGGGATAAAAGAAAGTGCCACTAGGAAGACAGTCAAAATATTAGCCCATAAGCAACCCTACAAGAACAAGGGCATGAAGGTAAGAAACTACGAATAATTATAGGCAAGGAAGGACATCAAAATTTCCATAATAATCTCACAACTTTACAGGAATCAAGGGTTCTCCCTAAGTACTATAACGAAAGACTAGCTGAGGAAATAAGGAAGAAGGCTTCTACCTAAGCATAACGACCTAAAGAGGAAAGGGTCGTGTAACAACAGTCTCACAACATCATTGTAAGCACTCCAAAGGCAGGTGGCCCCTACCGTGGATAATGAGCGGGAAGAAAAAATTAAAAGTAATATTTGAAGGTCATATGAGTTGCACGAAAACTCTAGCATGCGTGGGAACTAAGATAAGATAAGTATCCACACAACAAGGGGACAAAAAGACCAGGAAAGGTAATAGATTACATTGAAGAAAGATAAGAAGGAACAAAATAAATTATTCGAACAATGATCCCGAGTTGGTGACGTTATAAACGCACTTAAGAGTTTGGAGTCTTATACCTTCACCATATACAACCGTAGAAGATTCTGGTCTACGTCAAAAGAAAGAATGGAGCCCAGGTCATAAATGAAGGACAATTCAAGGATTTTATCATAAATATCCCTCAGCGCCTATGAAAGGCTAATGTAATAGCTAATACGAGAAGATGCAAGTCGGAGGATAGATTAAGCCTACGTAGAGGCTGATCAGAAAGAAGAGAAGACTAAAGACTTACATATACTAAGAAACACCGGAGGGACCAAGAGAATTAAAGACCTCAGGGTCACTCTTAAGTAGCGGAGGTATAAGGAAGATAATACCGTAGCCATATTTTATAGTAACTCTATGGTAAAGCCAACTGAAGAGTACCAGCCTTAGAAGAAGTAAGTACGAAGCTCCCACCGGATTGTGTATGCAACAGAGTTGTAAGAATTATAATAGAGCTTCAAGTTATGGACGTGAATTATACTTATGTGGAAGGGAGGTCATGAAAGAGATAGAAGATACGATGCAAGAATTTAAGGTAAGTAAGGTAAAGGTGAACAACGTACGAGATACCTAAAGGAAGAAGATCGTGAATAGTCCATACTTCGGATAGAAGGCTATAAGCACGGGGATTCAGTATCCAGGAATGATAGCAGCATCGCCCGTGTCTTACCTTTTAGCCTATGATTTCTAAGTACCGAAAGGTCTAATTAGATGCAACCTGACTCTTTGAATTAAAAGATATATAAATGAACTCTCCATTTCAAAATCTGAAGAAAAACCCACCTTAAGGCAGGCCCATTCTAATGTAAGAACACCCATT